>JAQQSO010006396.1:0-11341 GCA_028658305.1 Pachyuromys duprasi
CAGCATCTTCAACAAATGGTGCTGGTCCAACTGGATATCTATATGCAGAAAAATGAAAATAGATCCATATTTATCACCTTGCACAAAGCTAAAGTCCAAGTGGATCAAAGACCTCAACATAAAACCAGACACACTAAACCAGCTAGAAGAAAATTGTGGAAGACCCTAGAACTCATTGGAACAGGAGACTACTTCCTGAATAGAACACCAACAGCACAGGCTCTAAGATCAACAATCAATAAATGGGACCTCATAAAACTGAAAAGCTTCTGTAAAGCAAAAGACATTGTCATCAAAACAAAACGACAGCCTACATACTGGGAAAGGATCATTACCAATCCTACTTCTGACAGAGAACTAATATGCAGTATATATAAAGAACTCAAGAAGTTAAAAAGCAAGAAATAAAGTAATCCCATTAAAAAATGGGGTATGGAGCTAAAAAGAGAACTGACTGTAGAGGATTATAGAATGGCAGAAAAACACTTAATTTAATGCTCAACATCCTTAGCCATCAGGGAGATGCAAATCAAAATGACCCTAAGATTTCACCTTATACCCACCCGAATGGCTAAGATCAAAAACTCAAGTGACAACGCATGCTGGAGAGGTTGTGGAGAAAGAGGAACCCTCCTCCATTGCTGGTGGGAATGCAAACTTGTACAACCACTATGGAAATCAATTTGGCGCTTTCTTAGACAATTAGGAATAGTGATTCTTCAAGATCCCGCTATACCACTCTTAGGCATATATCCAAAAGATGCTCAAGAACACAACAAGGACATTTGATCAACTCTGTTCATAGCTGCTTTATCTGTAATAGCCAGAACCTGGAAACAATTCTGATGTCCCTCAGTTGAGGAATGGATACAGAAATTGTGGTACTTTTACACAATGGAATACTACTCAGAAATTAAAAAGGAGGAGATCATGAAATTTGCAGGCAAATGGTGGGACCTGTTAATGATCATCCTAAGTTAGGTATCCCAAAAGCAGGAAGAAACATATGGTATATACTCACTTATATAGACCTATAGGATAGGAAGTTCATGCTGAAATTTACACACCTAGGGAAGATACATAAGATGGAGGACCCAGGATGGTATGATCATTGCTCATTTAGATGAACAAATGGGATGGACATTGAATGGAGAATAAAACAAGCAACAGGACAGGAGCATACCAAAGAGGACATCTGAAAGAATCAAAGAGGGGGAGGAAGTCCTCTCCCTTTGGTGGACTTGGAGGGGGTGGGGAGGAGATAAGGGAAGGATGGGGAGAGTAGGAGGGAATGAGGGAGGGGGCTAAGCCTGGGATGTAAAGTACCTAACCTATGATTGATATAAAAATATATAAATTACATTTAAAAATTATATATGTATATGGAGCATGATGGATATAAGCAAAATTGTCTTGGAGTAACAATAAGAAGGAGAGGGATGTGAAAGAGGGATGGTGGAGTGAATATGGCCAATATGAATGTCAGAATTCCATGAAAATTCATATATGAATACCAACAATTATGTACAACTAATTTATGTACAGATTAGTTTAAACCCACTAATAATGTGTCCAGCATGCATTGCTACCACATTAAAGAAATCAAATCACAAAAAAAAAAAAATTCACAGACTAACAGAATGGATGTATAACAAGACCCAGTAATCTGTTGCATAGAAGAAACACACCTAACTCACAAAGATAGATATTGCCTGAGAGTAAAGGGCTGGAATGCAGTTCTCCAACCAAATGGACCCAAGAAGCAATCAGGCATAGCCATTCTAATATCTAATAAAATAGACTTTCAACCAAAATTAAACAGAAGGGATGGAGAAGGAAACTTCATACTCATCAAGGGAAAATTCTACCAGGAACATATCACAATCCTGAACATCTATGCCCCCAATTCAAGAGCACCTACACTTGTAAAAGAAACATTAATAAAAATTAAACCACACATAGATCCTCACATTTTAATAGTGGGAGACTTCAACACACCACTCTCAAAAAAGGACAGATCAAAAAAAAAAAAGAAAGAAAAGAAAAATTAAACATAGATACAATAACTCTAACAGAGGTCATTAATTAAACGGACCTAACAGACATCTACAGAACCTTTCACCCATACACAAAAGAATTTACCTTCTTCTTAGCTTCTCATGGAACCTTTTCCAAAATAGATCATATACTTGGTCACAAAGCAAGCCTCAACAGATACAAGAAGATTCAAATAATCCCGTGTATCCTATCTGATCACCATGGACTAAACTTAAAGCTCAACAACAGGTATAGCAAAAAACCCACACACACATGGAAACTGAACAAGTTGCTACTAAATGACATCTGGGTCAGTGAAGAAATAAAGAAAGAAATTAAAGTCTTCCTAGAATTCAATGAAAATGAAGGCACAACATATCCCAAACTATGGGACACATTGATAGCAGTGTTAAGAGGAAAGTGCATATCTCTAAGTGCCTTCAAGAAGAAACTCAAAACATCTCATTCAAGCAACTTTATGGCTCACCTAAAAGACCTGGAAATAGAAGGAGGAGGAGGAGGAGGAGGAGAAGAAGAAGAAGCAGTCACACCGAAGAGGAATAAACTAATGGAAATAATCAAACTCAGGGCTGAAATCAATAAATTAGAAACAAATAAAACAATTTAAAAATCAATGAAACCAAGAGCTGGTTCTTTGAGAAAATCAACAAGATAGACAAACCCTTAGTCAAACTAACTAAAAAGGCAGAGAGACACTATCCAAACCAACAAAATCAGAAATGAAAAGGGGCATATAACAACAGACATTGAAGAAATCCAAACAATCATTAGGTCTTACTTCAAAACCTATATGCTACAAAATTGGAAAATCTAAATGAAATGGACAATTTTCCTAACAGATTCCACTTGCCAAAGCTGAATCAAGACTAGGTAAATCAAATAAATAGTCTTATATCCCCTGAGGAAATAGAAGCTGTTATCAAAAGTCTCCATACAAAAAAAGCCCAGGGCCAGATGGTTTCAGAGCAGAATTCTACCAGACTTTCAAAGAAGAGCTAACACCAATACTCTTCAAATTATTCCAGAAAATAGAAACAGAAGGAACATTACAAAACTCATTCTATGAAGCCACAATCACCTTGGTACTTAAACCTCACAAAGACCCAACAAAGAAAGGGAATTTCAGGCTAATCTCCCTTATGAACATTGATGCAAAAATACTCAACCAAATACTTGCAAATCGAATAAAACAACATATCAAAGATATTATCCACTACAACCAAGCAGGTTTCATCCCAGGCATGCAGGGTTGGTTCAATATATGGAAATCCATCAATGTGATCCACCACATAAACAAACTGAAGGAGAAAAACCACCTGATCATCTCCGTAGATGCTGAAAAAGCATTTGACAAAATCCAACATCCATTCATATTTAAAGCCTTGGATAGATCAGGGATACAAGGCACATACCTGAACATAGTAAAGGCAATATACAGCAGGTCTATAGCCAACATCAAATTAAATGTAGAGAAACTTAAGTCAGTCCCACTGAAATCAGGGACAAGGCAAGGCTGCCAACTCTCACCATATCTCTTCAACATAGTTCTTTAAGTCCTTGCTAGAGCAATAAAACAATTAAAGGAGATCAAGGGATACAAATTGAAAGGAAGAAGTCAAAGTATCACTATTTGCAGATGATATGATAGTATACCTGATTGACCCCAAAAATTGTACCAGGGAACTCCTACAGCTGATTAACATGTTCAGCAAAGTTGCTGGATACAAAATTAACTAAAAAAACAAAAATCGGTACCCTTCCTGTACACAAAAGACAAAAGGACTGAGAGAGAAATTGGGGAGACAACACCCTTCACAATAGCCACAAAGGTCATAAAGTACCTTGGTGTGGACCTAACCAAGCAAGTCAAAGACTTGTATGAAAAAATTTCCAGTCTCTAAAGAAAGAATTACAAGAAGATATCAGAAGTTGGAAAGATCTCCCATGCTCATGGCTTGGCAGGATTAATATAGTAAAAATGGCCATCTTATCAAAAGCAATCTACAGATTCAATGCAATTCACATCAAATTACCAACACAATTCCTTACAGATCTTAAAAGAAAAATTCTCAACTTCATATGGAACAACAAGAAACCCAGAATTGCTAAAACAATCCTCTACAGTAAAATAAGTTCTGGAGGTTTCTCCATCCCTCATCTCAAGCTGTAATATAGAGCAACATTACTAAAAACTGCATGCTATTAGAATAGAATAAGGCTGGTGGATCAATGAAATCGAATAGAAGACCCTGAAATAAATCTACACACTTATGGGCACCTGATTTTTGAGAAAGATACCAAAATCATTCAATGGAAAAAAGACAGCATCTTCAACAAATGGTGCTGGTCTAAATGGATGTCTACATATAGAAAAATGCAAATATATCCATACTTATCACCCTGCACAAAACTAAAGTCCAAGTGTATCAAAGACCTCAATATAAATCAAGACACACTAAACCGCTTAGAAGAAATGTAGGGAAAAGCCTTAAACTCATTTCAGACAGGAGACAACTTCCTGAAGAAAACACCAACAGCACAGGCTCTTAGAGCAACACTCAATAAATGGGACCTCACGAAACTGAAAACCTTCTGTACAGACTATCAAAGACTATGCTGAGATTTCTGGCCAACACTTGGACAGAGGCAAGGGGATCTTAGGTAGGGAGTGGAAAATAGTAGGATCTGGAGAGGACAAGAACTCCACAAGGAGAGTAACAGAACCAAGTGCTCTGAGCACAGGGGTACCTCCTGAGACTGATGCTCCAACAAGGTACCATGTATGGAGGTAACCTAGGACCCCTGTAGAGTAGTGGCCCATGGCAGTTCAGTGTCCAAGTCGGTTCCATTGTAATGGGAACAGGGACTGTCTCTGATACGAACTGATTGTACTGCTTTTTTATCACCTCCCCCTGATAGGGGAGCAGCCTTCCTGGGCCACAGAGGAAGACATTGCAGCCACTCCTGATGAGAACTGATGGACTGGGATCAGAGGGAAGGAAAGGAGGGCCTCCCCTATCAGTGGTCTTCGTAGGGACACAGATGCAGAGGAGGGAAAAAGGGAGGAGTTGGGACAGGAGGAGGGAAGGAACGACAGGGGTATATAAGGTGGATAAAGTGTAATTAATAAAGAATTTAACAAAAAAATAAAAGTAAAAAATTAGGGTACAGTCCTAGACAATTAAAGAAATCATTAATATCCTTAAGTCATTAGGGAAATGCAAATCAAAATAACACTGAGATTTCACCTTACACCCATAAGAATGTCTAAAATCAAAAACTCAAGTGACAATACATGCTGGAGAGGAGGGGGCAAAAGGGGTACCCTCCTCCACTGCTGGTGGGAATGTACACTTGCATAACCACTTTGGAAATCAATCTGGCACTCTCTCAGACAATTAGGAACAGTGCTTCCTCAAGATCCAGCTATAACACTCCTAGGAATATATCCAATATATGCTCAAATGTTCTTGTGCACAACAAGACATTTGCTCAACCATGTTTGTAGCAAGAATCTGGAAACAACCCAGATGTAGCACAACAGAGGAATGTATACAAGAATTATGGTACATTTACACAATGGAATACAACTCAGTAATTAAAAAGAAGGAAATCATGAAATTTGCAGTCAAATGAAGGGAACTAGAAAAATATCATCCTGAGTGAGGTATTCCAGAAGCAAAAAGACACATGTGGTATAAACGCACCTATATGTTGATTTTTTTATCATATAATATCAGATAAATATATTAAAATCTGTACACCTGAAGAAGTTAAGCAAGAAGGAGGATCCTGGGTAAAATGCTCAATCCTCACTCAGAAAGGCAAATGAAACAGACATTAGAAGAGGGAGAAAACAAGCAACAGGACAGGAGCCTACAACAGATGGCCTCTGGAAAACTCTACACAGCAGGGTATTAAAAAAATGCTGAGACACATAGCCAAACTTTGGGCTGAGTGTAGGAAATCTATGAAAGAAGGGGGAGATAGAAAGACCTGGAGGGGACAAGAGCTACACAAGGACAGCAACAGAACCAAGAAATCTGGGCCCTGGGGTCTTGTCTGAAACTGATACTCCAACCAAGGACCATGCATGGAGATATACTAGATCCCCTACAGAGATGGAGCCCATGGCTTCTCAGTATGTGAGTGGGTTCCCTAGTAAGGCAAAATGGGACTGTCTCTAACATGAATTCAGTGGCTGGCTCTTTGATTATCTCCCCCTGATAGAGGAGCAGCCTTAGCAGTCCACAGAGGAAGACTATGGAGTCAGTCCTGATGAGAAATGATTGGCTAAGTTCAGATGGAAGGAGAGGAGGACCTCCCATATCATTAGACTTGGGTATGGGCATGGGAAGAGGTGAGAGAAGGAGGGTGAGAATCGGAGGAAATGAGACAGGGGTATACTGTCAGATACAGAGTGAATCAACTGTAATTAACATAAAATATTAAAAAAATGCAATTGGTTTGGAGTTCCATTGTGTTATTTCCAAACATGGAAAAAAATCAGATGCTTAACTAGAGATCTGTTTGTTAAGAGCTATCATCATCTACTTTTTGTTTGTACAGTTGAAAGGTTCTTTGTAACACGTGAAATGGAATAATTTTTCTCCTAAAGAATAAAATCATCTGTCAGTTTAATTAAGTATGTTGTAAGAGTGCCTTGAAACTTTGATTTCAGTCAAATAACTCTTCACTCAAATTTCCAAGTTCTTGAAGACCCACACAATGTTGATTTTACACTGGCATCAGATGTTGCAGTAAGAGATAGATTGTTGCTCTAAGTTGTCAGGTGAGTAAAACATAGAAATAACCAGAAGAATATATTTTTATGGAAAATACACTTGCCCATTGGTATCTGAGAAGAATTAGAATATCCTATCCTAAAACTAAGATCACGACAGACATCCTGGTATTCGCTCCTCTATTTCATGATGTTTCCTGAGTTGTATGTGAGGCTCTATGATGCAGATATTTTGTGTAGGATCCCCACTATATCTTGATACCTGAACTGAATTCAGTGGTGGATTATGTGATGGTCTCCATTTGCTGTAAATAGAAGCTTCTTTGAGACAGAGTGATGGTTAAACTTATCTGTTGGTAGAAGGATAAGATTTAGAATGCAGTAAGAGTTGGTGCTAGTCTAACAAAGCGGTGGTAGATTCTTGCCTAATGTCAACAACCACACTAGCCCTGGAAGGTTGTCTAGGTTTCTCATATCAAGCATGACTTGCCTCCTATGCAGAAGGCCTTAAATCCAATTAGACAACTCTTGTCTACCACATGAGAGTGTGAATTATTATGTATCTATGGTCATTTTGTCTTGATGATAATTGATTGTAGTTTGTAAATGATGCTGCACCTTCATAGGACTAGTGATTTCTAAACCTCCCTTAGACACTTGTATAGTATTTTATGGTTCCATGAGAGCTAGACTGCTGGAAGGAGGCTCACAGTTTTGAGTCAACTCAGTATCTGGGTCCGTCTGATAAGTGTGAAGTGTCTTTAACAATACTATCTCACTTTAAACCTCTGAGAGACAAACTTGAGACTGAAGCACAGTCTGTTTCATGAGAATTGATTGGGGCTCACTGGACAAAACATCTATTCAAAAGGGATTTTCCTGCATAGTACTAGGAGGCTTTTTAGTCTAGGGTTTTTTGAAGGTATTGCTAAGTAAATATCATAACTTTACAACTAACAAATACACATACAGACATACACACACTCATGCACACTGTCTATATCTATATAGATCGATATATAGAGATCTTCTTCCCAGAGAATCATATTCACAAATAGACATCATTTGCATTCTTCTTCTATTTCTATTTTTCTTCATTTCTGCCCCTTATTGTTCTAAGACATAAATCGCTCCAATGCACATTTGAAAAAAAATTAGAAATTATCTTCTTTCTCAACTTATGAGGAATACTTAACCATATATTAATGCTATATACTTTAATGCCACATATTAATACAATGAATTTTTGCTGAAAGTTTAAATGTAGCTTGAAATTCATTTGAAATAATTTCAAATTGGATTGAGGGTATATGAGTACATGAGAATATTGAGAAAATTCAAGACTAAGAACTCAACAACCCAGCAGATTAACCAGACCAAGTAAAGATTTAACATCTACCCTGTAGTCCTTAAAGTGGCATTTCTCACCCTGTGGGTCCTGACCCCATTCGTGATTACAGATCAGATATCCAGCATATATTAGATATTTAAATTATTATTCATAACAGGGAAAAATGACAAGTATGAAGGAGCAACAAAATAATTTTATGAATGGGAGTCACCACAACATGAGGAATTTTATAAAAAGGATGCGCCATTAAGAATGAGAAACATGAAAGAAGTGGGAAAGAGTAAGATCTAGAGAAGACAGGAACTCCACAAGAAGAGCAACAGAACCAAATAATCTGAGCACAGGGGTCTTTCCTGAGACTCATACTCCAAACAAATACCATGCATGCATGGAGATGACCTAGGACCCCTGCACAGATGTAGCCCATGGCAATTCAGTGTCCAAGTGGGTTCCATAGTATTGGGAACAGGGACTGCCTCTGACATGAACTGATTGGTGTGCTCTTTGGTCACCTTCCCCTGAGGGGGAGCAGCCTTGCCTTGCCACAGGGGAAGACAATGAAGCCACCCCTGATGAGATTTAATGCACTAGGATCAGAAAGAAGGAAAAGAAGACCTCCCCTATCAGTGGACTTTGGGAGGTACATGCATGGAGAAGGGGGAGGAAGAGCAGGCATGGGAGGGGAGGAGGGAGGGCCCTACAGGGAGGACACCAAGTGAATAAAGTGTAATTAATAAAAAAAATTAAGGTATGAGAAACACTACCTTAAAATGAAGAACATGCTACCTTGCAAAAGTCTTGGCCCTGCCAATCTGTCATCCAAATACCTAGTGTATTCATTAACACACAAATTGAAGTCAGAGAAGTCCAATTACCCATGGCTTTCACTAGGTTTATTAACATCTACTGGTCTTTTTTTTCTTTTTTCTACTTTTTATATTTTATTAATTACAGTTTATTCACATTGTATCCCAGATGTAGCCCCTACTCTCTTCCCTCCCAATCCCATTGTGCCTCCCTCTTCTTCTCCTATGCCCTCCCCCAGTTCAAGGAGAGGTAAGGTCTTCCTCCCTTTCCATCTGACCATAGTCTATCAGGTATCATCAAGACTGTTTTCTTTATTTTCCTCTGTGGGCTGGCAAGGTTGCTTCCCCCTCAGGTGGAGGTGATCAAAGAGCCAGCACATGAGTTCATGTCAGTGATCGTCCTTGGTCCTATCATTAGGGAGCCCTCTTAGATACTGAGGTGCCTTGGGCTACTTCTGTTCAGGGATTCTAAGTTATATCCATGCATGATCCTTGTTTACAGTATCTGTCTCAGAAAAGAACCCTGTGCTCATATTTTTGGTTCTGTTGCTCCCTTGGTAGAGCTCCTGTTCTATCCAGGTCTTTCATCTACTGGTCTTAATACATTATTGTATTGCTAACTATTTTCAAAAGCACTTGCCTATGTGCATATATTCCATACATGCTGACCCTGGCTCCAAGATTGTGTGCCTTGTCCCTGAAGCTGATGCAGTCCTGAGGCCAGATTCAGACTTTGCCTTTCTCATTTGCCTATTCAGTAGAACAGCTGGCTAAAATAGTACCCAGTTTAAAACACCACAGTGATAGGTTTTTGACATGAATATCAAATATCTGATTCAATGGCATCAGCTTCTTTGAGCATCTTGACCTCCTTAAGCCCTTTGCAGCCATTGTATAACCTACAGAACAGCATTAATTTATATAAAAAATGAGAAAAAGAATTGATGTGTGATTTATAATGTCCAATCTGGAATCCATATTAGTAACTAGATTTGTAATAAAAAACATTGTAATAAAATGTAAATTGTAATAAAAATGTGCTTTCCTGTGTTCACCCATTTGACTTTAAACATAAACTAGAATTATCTATATAAACAAAGAAACCTTAAGTGAAAAAAAACATTTTTTTGAGAAAACTCCCACAAATCATCCCAGTGAGCTCTCAATACCCAATGGTTTTCTAGACCAAGAGAAAGTACTTCCAAAATACTCCCTAAAACACAGTAATATTTGTGAACAATTTGCTTAATTAGTAATTAATACAGATGGACAAATCCATTTTTGGTGGTTCCTGTCCTGGATGATGGAGACAGCAAGTTGAAATTCATAGAATTTCAGCTGTGTTCTCCACAAAACCAAACACAAAACAAAAGCAAAGTAATTCAGACCCGTGGCATTTATTTTGTATTGGCCAACTACTCTTAAGCATGGGAACTGCCCTGGTTTAGGGTTAAGATGATCAGTCTTTCTGATGAGACACACTGTGTTTCCATCTAACAGCAGCTGTGACTTGCAAATAGTTTTTGGTGAGGAGTGAGGAATTGCTGCCCACTTCCATCTTCCTTGCTGGAATTTTGCATAGAGTTTGTTCAGAAATAATGCATATTGTCACATTCTCAGTAAATTCCTGTTTACTTCTACTTTATTGTTTCTATATAATACTAATCTTTTACCTCATCTCCCAGCTCTGGCCTCACAATCATTTTGATAGCTATTTTGTGTGGATCCTATGGTCTTGAAGCCCAAAATCTCTCATGTTCTGCGTATTTTCCAGTTGTATTGTCTCTATTTTGTTAACACCTACTTCAAGAAGAAACTTCTCTGATGAGCATTGAAAGGAATACTGGCTTATCGATATCAATAGCTATATGTCAGTAGAACTTTCATTTTATGTTTTTGGTTTTGTTTTTTATTATTGTTGTTTTGTTTTTGTAGAGCTGGATTTGTTGCTATATGTAGTTTAAATATTGATTTGTCATTGAATATAGTATATTTCCATCTACGATAAATGTAACTTAGGCAGGAGTTGTAGTGTGTGTGTGTGTGTGTGTGAGTGTGTGTTGGCGGGGGGGGGAATTCCTCCCAACCAGTCTCCTAGAATAATGATTTGTGATACTCAAAGTATAATTTTCAAATACCTAAACCATATAGATAGGCTCTTCTCTGACTAGCTCATAACTTAAAATAACCAATTTTACTAATCTACATTTGCCATGTGGCTGGTTACCTCTACTCAGGTAGCATTTATTCTGACCCATCCTCCTCACTTCTTGCTGGCAAGATTTGCATGCCTGGCTCTATTCTAGTATGTCATATTTTTAAAATCTATTATATGTGTGTTCTTTGTCTCTTACTCTTTTCTCTACCCCAATCCCTCCCAAT
>JAQQSO010006397.1:0-11340 GCA_028658305.1 Pachyuromys duprasi
ACTACGTTGAAGAGATATGGAGACAATGGGCAGCCTTGCCTTGTCCCTGATTTCAGTGGGATTGGTTTAAGTTCCTCTCCATTGAGTTTGATGTTATCTATAGGCTTGCTGTATATTGCCTTTACTATGTTTAGGCATGTGCCTTGTATCCCTAATCTCTCCAAGACTTTAAACATGAATGGGTGTTGGATTTTTGTCAAATGCTTTTTCAGCATCCAAGGAGATGATCATGTGGTTTTTCCTCCTTCAGTTTGTTTATATGGTGGATCACATTGATGGATTTCCGTATCTTGAACCCTTGCATGCTTGGGATGAAGCCTACTTGGTCATGGTGGATGTTATCTTTTATGTGTTCTTGGATTCAGTTTGCAAGTATTTTATTGAGTATTTTTGCGTCAATGTTCATAAAAGAGATAGGTCTGAAGTTCTCTTTTTTTGTTGGATCTTTGTGTGGTTTAGGTATCAAGGTGACTGTGGCTTCACAGAGAGAATTCAGTAATTTTCGTTCAATTTTAATTTGTGGAACAGTTTAGAGAGAATTGGTGTTAGGACTTCTTTGATGGTCTGGTAGAATTCTGCATTAAAACCACCTGGCCCAGAGCTTTTTTTTTGGTAGGGAGGCTGTTGATGACTTCTTCTATTTCCTTGGTGGATATAGGTCTATTCAACCTTTCTATCTGATCTTGGCTTAATTTAGGTAGGTGGAATCTCGTAAGAAAATTGTCCATTTCATTTAGATTTTCAAATTTTGTGGTGTATAGGCTTTGGCAGTAAGACCTAATGATTGTTTGGATTTCCTCAGTGTCTGTAGTTATGTCCCCCTTTTCATTTCTGATTTTGCTGATTTGCATTGTTTCTCTCTGCCTTTTTGTTAATTTGTCTATGGGCTTGTCTATCTTGTTGATTTTCTCAAAGAATCAGCTCTTGGTTTCATTGATTCTTTGAATTGTTTTATTCGTTTCTAATTGATTGATTTCAGCCCTGAGTTTTATTATTTCTAGCCATCTACTCCTCTTGAGTGTATCTGCTTTTTTTTCTAGGGCTTTCAGTTGGGCCATTAAGTTGCTTGTATGAGATGTTTTGGATTTCTTCTTGAAGGCAGTTAGTGCAATGAATTTTCTTCTTAGCACTGCCTTCATTGTGTCCCATAGGTTTGGGTATGTTGTGCCTTTATTTTCATTGAATTCTAAGAAGTCTTTAATTTCTTTTTTTATTTCTTCCCTAACCAAGCTGTCCTTGAGTAGCAAGTTGTTCAGTTTCCATGTATGTGCAGGCTTTTTGCTGTTTATGTTGTTGTCGAGGTCCAGCGTTAGACCATGATGGTCAGATAGGATACAAGGGATCAGTTCAAATTTCTTGTATCTGTTGAGGCTTGCTTTGTGACCAGCTATATGGTCTATTTTGGAGAAGGTTCCATGAGGTGCTGAAAAGAAAGTATACTCTTTTGATTTTGGATGAAAAGTTCTGTGAACATCTATTAAGTCTAATTGATTTAGGGTCTCTGTCAGTGCCCTTGTTTCTCCGTTTTGCTTCTGACCAGATGATCTGTACCTTGGTGAGAGGAGAGTGTTGAAGTCTCCCACTATTAGGGTGTTGGGATCAATGTGAAATTTCCGCTTTAATAATGTTTCTTTGACAAATGTAGGTGGTCTTGTATTTGGAGCATAGATGTTCAAAATTGTGATGTCCCCCTGTTGGAATTTTCCTTTGATGAGAAGGAAGTGCCCCTCCTCATCTTTCTTGATTAACTTTGGTTGAAAGTCTATTTTATTAGATATTAGGATTGCTATCCCAGCTTGTTTTCTGTGTTCATTTGCTTGGAAAATATTTTTCCAGCCCTTTACTCTGAAGTAGTGTTTATCTTTGTTGAATAGGTGTGTTTCTTGGATGCAGCAGAATGTTGGGTCTTGTTTCTGTAACCATTCTGTTAGTCTGTTTCTTTTTAAAGGAGATTTGAGTTCAGAGATGTTGATAGATAATAGTGACCAGTGGCTGTTAGATCCTTTTATTGTGGAGTTGGTGGTCTTACTATGATTCATTCCTTTTTTCTTTTTTTCCCCCTTTAGTTGGGAAGTTACCTGTATCGTATATTTTCTTAGGTGTAGTTGTTTTCATTGGATTGAAGTTTTCATTCTAGTATCTTCTGTAGGGTTGGATTGCTGTGTAGATATTGCTTAAATTTTGTGTTGTCAGGGAATATTTTGTTTTCTCCATGTATGTTGATTGAAAGCTTTGCTGGGTATAGTAGTTTTGGTTGGTGTCTGTGTTCCCTTAAATTCTGCATGAGCTCTGCCCAGGCCCTTCTGGCCTTCATAGTTTTTGATGAGAAATCTGGTGTGATTCTGATAGGTCTACCTTCATATGTTACTTGATCCTTTTCCCTTGCTGCCTTTAATATTTTTTCTCTGTTTTGTAGGTTAAGTGTTTTGACTATGATATGACATGAGGTATTTCTTTTCTGGTAGTCCATTTGGTGTTCTGTAGGCTTCTGGTATGTTGATGGACATTTCTTTCTTTAAGTTGGGAAATTTTTCTTCTATGATTTTCTTAAAAATATTTTCCGGTCCTTGGAGCCTGGAGTGTTCTTTTTCATCTATTCCAATTTGTCTTAGGTTTTGTCTTTTCATGGCATCCTTGATTTCTTGGATGTGTTGTATTTGGAACTTTTCCAATTTTATTTTTTCCTTGAGTGAGGAATCCATTTCAGCAAGTGTATCTTCAGCTTCCAAGATTCTTCCATCTCGTGTATTCTATTGGTGATGCTTACTTTTGTGGTTCCTGTTCTTTTCTCTAAGTTCTCCAGTTCCAGGTTTTTCTCTGTTTGTGTTTTCTTTATAGATTCTGTTTTCATGCTTTTATCATTTCCATCATCTCATTGAATGTGGCTCCTATTTTTTTGTTTGTTTGTCTGTTTCCTCTCCATATGTCTTTAATTGTTCTTCTAAGTGGGCAGTTAAACTCTTCTGAATTTCTTTGAGGGCCTTGTTCCTTTCCTCTTTTTGTTCCTCTTTTTGTTCCTCTAATGTCTGCATAATAATAGCTTTAACATACTTTTCCTGTGTCTCCACTAAATTAAAATATACATTGCTTTTGGGTGTTCTGATGGTGCCATGGTGTCCTGATTTTTTGTTGGGTGAGTTCTTACATCGACCTTTGGCCATTTGTTTATATATATAATCAAGGAGCTGTTTGTGCTTTGAGGCTGAACTTCAGACTGGAACTGTTAATCTCTGGTGTCTGGAGTATTCTTCAAGATCAGGGAGTTTCAGTGGTTTGAGAATGTGTGCTGTTGTCTCAGTTTCTCTCTGTTGTGGGATCTGTGTGCCTGGCTCCGTGCTCTGTGCTAGAGGGTGTGAGCACTACAGGCTGATCGCCACTCTAGTTTGGAGGCTTGGCTCCTCACTCTGTGTCAGAGGCTGAGTGTCCCGGTTTGAGAAGGCAGCTGGTGGTGTTTCTCTGGTCTGGAGGCTCCATGCTCTGACCTGGGTTTGCTACTAAGAGCTCCTCTTTGGTCTGGAGACTTGGCGCCTCCTTCTTCTGGGCCAGGGGCTGTGCACCATGGTCTGAGATGGTATCTGGGGGCTTCTCAGTCTGGCCCGGATACTGTGTGACCCATTCCGGAGTGGCGGGTGGCAGCACCCAGTGCGGCTTCGGGTTCTCATCAGGGCTGTGTGCAGCCAGTCACCCCGAGTTTTTTCGGGGAAAAACTGGGTGTCCCTAGGGCTTTTCCACTTGATTTCCTCACTGTAGGAATTCCGCTCACCCAGTAATCGTGAACGCGGGTGTTTTAGGTCCCAGAGTTCAGTCTCCTGGTCGCTGCGCTGTCACTGCTGTCCTACTCCTCAGTCACAGTGTCTTCCTTGGGTAGCCATCTTGGATCTCCTCCATCAGGTTTTATAAAAGTGTATCTGAGAGTTTTACTGTGTTGATGGTGGGTCACAAAGAACAGAAAGCTGACAGAATACAATAAGTCACTGGACTCCATTGGTAGTACAAAAAACAAATGAACCAGGCTGTGCTGTGTTCTGTAACATTATAAGTGGCAGATGTAGTAGCTTTAAACTCTCAGTCTTATAGTATTAATAATTACTTTTTATTACTTAGAGATGATCAGGTTTCAGCCAAATTAATTCTCCACCCTTTAGCATCAGAGTAACTTTCTAATAGTTACTATAAATCTAGTATAAATCTAGTATAAATTAATATTGACATTCTTTTCTAAATGCATGGAGAAAAGGATTAAGCTAATCTTAAAAAGAGAGGAAACTATCACAAACTATCAAGGAAAAATAAGATTTAATGTTCCAAATTTGATGTATTCATTTTACATGAAGATAGTAGTAGAAATATCAGCTTGTGTGCAGACTTTGTGTGTGAGTTGTTACTCTTTTCACTCTATGTCTGGCTTAGTAGAGTATGTGTAAATCAGATGAACAACAGAAAGCATGCATGCTGGAGTTATTCCATCTGTCATCTGCGTCTGCTGAACATGTAACAGGTTGTTCTGTAAGTCAAATATTCTGCTACTACACATCTGACCTTTTGCCAAAATCCATTTTATTTCTCTGCATTTCCCAAGTCAATATTTCCTCTTCATTTCCACTCAGCATTTCTATAGGAGTCTTTTTCGTTTAGCCTTAGTCATTTCTTGCATAGAGTTTTTAATTGTAGGATGACCTTTAAAGTAAAAATTTTATCATGTATCCTGTCTTCTTAAAATCCTCTAATGACTTAGAATCAAGTAATGAAGTCAAGTAAGTCCTGCTTTGGTTCTGTCTGCCAGGCTCATGTCCACCTGGCTCACGATGTCTACCACAGTCTCCCTTAGCTAATGATGCTTCCACACAAACTCAGTCTCACCTCTGTGAGACTAACTTTCTTTCATTCATTTACATAATTTGAAATGACAAAATGCAACTTTGGTAAGTTTAAGGAGGAAAACAATAGAAAGAGTAAGACAGCCATATAAAATGACTAGGAGTTTTCGTTTTTATTAATTAACTTATTTTATTAACTTATTTTATTGATTTATTATTTATTTCAATTTATTCACTTTGTATCATGGTTGTAGTCCCCTCCCTCATCTCCTCCCAGTCCCACCCTCCCTCCTTTTTCTTCCCTAGTACACTGATAGGGGAGGTTCTCCTCCCCTACTATCTGACCCTAGATGATCAGGTCGTATCAGGACTGGCTGCATCCTCTTCTGTGGCTTGGCAAAGCTGCCCAACCCCACATCTCAGGGGGAGGTGATCAAAGAGCCAGTGGCCACTGAGTCCCTGTCAGAGATAGCCCCTGCTCCCCTTACTAGGGAAAACACATAGAGACTGAGCTGAAAATCTACCTAGCAGGGTAATAAAGCAGATGCTGAGACTCAGAGCCAAACTTTGGGCAGAGTTTTCTAGAGACAAGTCATTGCCATATAGCCAGACACCACATCTACAAACAGGTCACATTTCTTTATTGTAAACAACATTGTTCTAAGCTCATACCTTACAAGCCTCTTGCCCTAGGGAGTTGTTAACTACAGAAGTTAACAGCAGTTAACTACAGAAAATATTCCCCTGCTGCCTATTTACTGTGGATTACTGGTTGCCAGTGTAGAAGTTTTTCTATATGTTTCTTTGTGTTTGTATGTGTATTCAGTTGTGTTTGCATATGTGTATGTAAAAGACAAAGGACAACCTTGCATCATGTTTTCCTTAGTGCTGTCTACCTTTTTTCTTTTGAGACATTGTCTCTTACTGGTCAGACAGGACAGATGCCCCAGGGATTTGCTGATCTCTTCCTTCCCCAATTTTGCTTTATAACTAATAATTTTCATTCTTACCTACAAGTAACTTATTTTATTTTTTATGGAGAATACTTTTGGGATTGAATCTTAGCATAGATTATAAGGATCATATATTTTTCAGAGAAAAAGTATCATGATGGTGGGTGATGTTCCTATGAAGGGGCTAAATAACATAGAGCAAATAAAACCATTAATGTAAGCAACTACAAGTCTTTGTATTCAGGGCAAGTAGTAAAACTATGTCTCAAGTCCAATATAGTAACTTTAGTTAGCTGTAACATTCCAGTGCAAAGGAGAAAAGAGAAAGATTTTTGCTAATTTAATTTGGTACATTTAAATCCAGTATATGAACAACTCAATTAACAACTTTATAACTATTAATGGAAAATTAAGTTCAGTTTAATTGTCGTCTTCTCTTATTATTATTTCTTTTTATGTGTATGTTTGAGTTATGAATCTGGCGCTATGTACATGCCAGGCAATTGCTCTACCATTGTTCTTCAGCCTTGCCTGGCATCATACATTAATTGTTCTATTCTTTCTTCTATATCATCACTCCCTTTCCAACCTGAGAACTCTCCCTAGATAATGCTCATTTTCTTCAACAATCATTATTGATACAGTCTCTGAAAGTTACTGGAACACAGTGGAGCAATTTATTAATGTCCCTCATGGTTCTTAGTGTAGGAAAACTCAGAAGTTTATTAAACTAAGGGTAACAGTAATCAAAAATGAAATTATTATATACATTAACTGCAATTATAAATGATTATTTGATTAAAATTGAAGTATGGTAATTGTAAAAGTATGTCCAAGATTTAATATTTAGTACGGAGTGCTTACAATAGGCTCTCTTGAACAGTGTTAAAGAAGGTAAACGTGTATTAATGAAATTCTTAAAAATACAGTGTTTATTAAACTATTTTTTGAGAACCCCATGTAATGTATTTTGATCATATTCACCCCCTACTCTTTTTCTAGCTACTTCAAGACCCACCCCTATATTCCTATCTCATTGTCTCTTTGTGAAACTTTTTAAAAAAGTAATGTACTGTCCTGATTAGGGTTTTTTTTGGTTTTTTTTGTTTTTTTGTTTTTTTTATCTTGACACAACCATGGTAGGGTTATTGGAGAAAGGGGAACTTCAGTTGAAAGAAAGGCCTCCATCAGATTGGCCATTAGGCAAATCTGTGGGGCCATTTTCTTGCTATGGGTCTGCTAACAGCGGGAGTCAGGGCTGTGCCTCTGGATCCCTTTCCCCTAGCTGGGCTGCCTGGCAGGCCTCAGTGGGAAAGGATGTATTTTGTACTACTGTGACTTGAGGTGCCAGGGTGTTTTGGTGCCACTGAGGGGTTCTCCCCTTCTTTGAGAAGAGGTGATAATGAGGGGAGGGGTGAGTGAGGCTGAGACTGGGAGGAGAGAAGAGTGGGGTCTGGGATCAGGTTGTAAGGTGATTAAAAAAATAACTGATATTTCAGGGTCCTGCTCTCTGTGGGCAGTACTACCCCTGGGAAGGTGGTTCCAAATTGTATAGTAAAAGAGACTGAAAAAGCCACAGGGGAGGGAGGTGCAAGCCAATAAGTACAACTCCTCTGGGGGTCACGGCTTCAGTTTCTGCCTTGGCTTCCTTTGATGTTATGTTGATATCCTTGATCCATTTCAAGATGATGTAGGCATAGGGTGAGAGAAAAGGGTGTAAATTCATGTCTTTATGTGTTTTTTTTTGTTATTTCTATGCTGTTGAAGTTGCTTTCTTAAATATAAGGAATATATTTTGTACCTTTGCAAAAAATCAGGTAGCCATAGTTAATATGGTCTTCTATATGAGTCCTTTATTCTCTTTCATTGATCTATGTGTCTTCCTTTGTGTCATGGTGTTTTTATTATTCTGGATCTGTAGTATAATTTGAAATCAGATGAGAAGATACCTCCCAGAGCATTCAGTCACATCCTAGTCAGAGTGGTCATCATCAGGAATACACAGAACAACAAATGCAGGCATGCGCACAGGAAATGGAAAAGTCTTACAGTATTTGTGGGAGTATAAATTGATGCAACCATCTTTGAAATCAGTCTAAATATTTCTCAAAAAACTAGAAATATAATTACTATATGGCCCATCTGTAGTACTCCTGAACATAAAATCAGAGAACCTTGTATTCCACTGCTGAGATAGTCCCTGTTTATTACTGCTGTATTCACAACAGCTAGGTATTTGAATCAACCTAGATGTCCATCATCTGAAGAATGGATGAAGAAAACATGGTACATATACACAAATGAATTTTATTCAGATGTAAAGAAAAAAAAGAAATCATAAAATTTGCAAGTAAATGGATGAACCAGAAAAAAAATTATACTGAGTTATCACCAGACTCAGACAAACATTGCATGTTCTCTCTCATACATGGATCCTTACCTTAATTTTTTTGTGTGTTTAACTTAGAGTACATGTTGAAGCCCCGAAACTAGAAAAAGCTAACCGAGGGGGAGGTGAATTAATAGAGGAAGATAAGAGATTATAAGTAAAACAAACTAACAAACAAAAACAGAGCAGATATATTTAGGACAGAGAAATTTAAGCAGAAAAGGTGTGGAGGGATGAAAGAAAAGAATGGGTTGGGGAAGAAGATTAACCAAAATGAAAATTTCATATGGGAAACTGGTATCTTGCAACCCAATTAAAAATATAATAGGAGTTAAAAGGGTGCAACAGAACACCTGTGAAAAAAGAGGAGGTGGAGAAGAATACCATGGCTTAAAGCTTTAAACAAAGATAGAAATGGGTGAATGAGAGAGAGCAGGGTTTAGGAAGTGGAATAATCCAAACTAAGTAAGCATTAAAAAACTCCAATATTCTGTAAACTACTTACATAACTAAATAGAAGATGTTTGAACATAAGTGCTTTCCAGGGCTTGACAAGGCTACTCGCATGAGATGTTGGTCATTAAATTAAACTATTAGAGTCAGGCACAGGATAACTTCCTATGAGGTGCTAGAAAAGTTCCCCAAATAACACAGGGTATAGCTATCATTCTTGGTTGTCCATCATAACTGGGTGGTGAGATACTATTATTGAAAATACCTCATAGTTTGGTTCCAGGACATCTAGTACTGATTAGGAATCTACTTCCTTCTGGTTAGATTTCAAGCATCAGAAGGTGCCGTGTAGGCTAACGCGGGAGAGAAGACATTAATGGTCTTATGAAGTACTGGACTCTGCAATGGTGGCATGACTGTTATGGGTTAACAAATCATTTTCTGATTGGATCTGAGTCCTGAAACACAGGAGACAACTCAGGCCTGAATCTATAATCATGGTCAAAAGCCCATTATTTAGGAAGTCATAGGCGCTAAGGAGGAACTTATTATTCTTACCTTGCTCAATGGTCATCTTGAAAAACTGCTTTCTAAATATTATTATTTACATCATAGATCTATGCTATTCTCAGCTTTGAGAAACTTTTTTTTTTGTAGTGTGCAGTAGTTATTGCAGAGACTCAAAACTGGTCATAATACTAAGAATAAGTGAATATAAATTCTCAGCCCCTTCATGTGATATCTATATTAACTCCTTCTGCCCAAGGCTACATGCATTGAGGAAGAAGGGACAAAAAGAAGAGACACAAGATGAGGAACATTGGTGTGAAATGGTATCTTCTGTATACAGTGTTGCGGTTGAACTCATGAACTCATAGCAGTTATGGATATTTGTAGAAGACCTGTAAAATGTAATGCCTGTTCAAATTATAACATATATGATGGAGGTGGGCCCTCGACTCAATATCCAGCTAAGGAGCTATTGGTAGTTGCTAGCTACTGGCATATATATATATATATTTTTTTTCTTGAGTGTGTGGTCATTGATAGGTAATTACTGATAAGTCATGGTATAGGTCTGCATCATTTGTTATGTGCAAATGCCAAGGAAATGCCAAGTGTATTCAGTAGGGAACTAGTAAAGTAAAACAAAAGAAGAGAAAAAGAGAATATGAGGTTGGGAGGCAGAAGAGCTGTGTGACTGATGTTTTCTGAGGAAACATTACACACACATTTACTTACCCCAGAAAGGGAATCCACGATAGACCAAAGTAATGGTTTGGGAACGCAGTGAGTTTGAATTGTGGTTATTTACCCCAGGATCGGGAAAGACTCAAAAGCAGCTGGAGCCCTCTGTACAGCTTATAGCCAGCAGCAGTTCAAGAAGTCTCCTTTCTTTGCAGTTTGGCTGGTCAGCCTCCTTCAGCAGCTCTTTGCTCTTTTTTATACCTCAGGGCAGGAGCCTTGGGAATCTTCAAGATGTTCTCTCATGGGAGTGACCTTTTGTTTACATCCTGAGGCTCTTGAGCCTCCATGCTTGCTCTCTAGAGCTATGTTCAGTTTGGAGAAAAGGGAAGTGTCATAGGTACAGACTAGCAAGGGAGCATTGCAAAGGGTGGATGTGATCAAAATCCATTTACTACATGAGTGAAATTGTCAAAGAATAACAAATATTACTAAAAAGACATTCAGGTATAGAGGTGAGAAAGGGAAAGGAAAAATCAAGATGGAAGCGTTGGTATTTGATGACATTGAAAGGTCTGCTTTCTTCTTGAATAGGAATCTGGTGTGTGTGTACGCACGAGTGTGCACGGTGTGGGTTCAGAAGACAATTTGTGGTAATCAGTCCTCTCATTTTTTATATTTATTTTTTTATTAATAACACTTTAATCACTTTGTATCTCCCCTGTAGCTCCCTCCTCCCTCCCCTCCCAGTCCCTCCCTTACTCCCCCTTCTCCACACATGCTCCTCCTCAAGTCCACTGATAGGGGAGGTTCTCTTTTCCTTCCTTCTGATCCTAGTCTATTAGGTCTCATCAGGAGTGGCTGTATTGTCTTCCTCTGTGGCCTGGCAAGGCTGCTACCCTCTCAGGGGGAGGTGATCAAGAGCAGGCCAATCAGTTCATGTCAGAGGCAGTCCCTGTTCCCATTACTATAGAACCCACTTGGACACTGAACTGCCGTGGGCTACATCTGTGCAGGGGTTCTAGATTATCTGCATGCATGATACTTGGTTGGAGTATCAGTCTTAGGAAAAACCCCTGTGCTCAGATAGTTTGGTTCTGTTGCTCTCCTTGTGGAGCACCCATCCTCTCCAGATCTTACTATTTCCCCCTTCTTTCATAAGATTCCCTGCACTCTGCCCAAAGGTTGGCTATAAGTCTCAGCATCTACTTTGATAGTCTGCAGGGCAGAGCCTTTCAGAGGCCCTCTGTGGCAGGCTCCTTACTTGTTCCCTGTTTTCTCCTTCTTCTGATGTCCATCTGCTTTGATTTTCTGGATGGGGATTGAGCATTTTAGCAGGAGTCCTCCCTCTTGATTAGTTTCTTTAGGTGTACAGATTTTAGTAGGTTTATCCTATATTATATGTCTATATGAGTGAGTATATACTATATGTGTCTTTGTGCTCCTGGGATAGCTCGCTCAGGATGATCCCTTCCAGTTCTCACCATTTACCTGAAAATTTCATGATTTCCTTGTTTTTCATTGCTGAGTAATATTCCATTGT
>JAQQSO010006398.1:0-11340 GCA_028658305.1 Pachyuromys duprasi
ACATAACCAACCCTTTGGCAGAGTGCAGGGAATCATATGAAAGAAGGGGGAGTTAGTATGACCTGGAGAGGTCAGGAGCTCCACAAGGACCAAATATATCAGGGCACAGGGGTCTTTTATGAGACTGTCTCTCCAACCAAGGACCATGTATGGTTATAACCTAGAACCCCTGCTTGTATGTAGCAAATGGTAGCTCAATACCCAAGTGGGTACCCTAGTAAGGGGAACAGGGACTATTTTGGACATGGATTCAATGGCTGGCTCTTCGACCCCTCGCCCCCCGAGGGAGGAGCAGCCTTACTAGGCCACAGAAGAGGACATTGCAGCCATTCCTGAAGAGACCTGATAAGCTAGAGTTAGATGGAAGCGGAGGAGGTCCTCCCCTATCAGTGGACTTGGAAAGGGACAGGGAGGAGATGAGGGAGGGAGGGTGGGAGGGGGCGATGGCTGGGATACAAAGTACGTAACCTGTGATTAATATAAAATAAAAATGAAAAAAAAAAAGAAAGAAAAAAGAGCAGGGAGACAGTGAAAAGTGAAAGCACAGAGAGTACAGTGTCAGGCCACTTTGTCATGTATTGGCTTGGGGTTGGAAGGAAGTCTGTTGAGCAGAACTTAAATCTACATGGTGGAGTGCTTGGCGAGCATAGTACTGCAGCCAGCCATGGACAGTGAGCGTGCACGTGCTGTGTTCAGACTAGGACCCTTTGAACAGTTCCAGTTGCACTCTGCTCCACCCCGGACCCCCTGGAAGAGTCTGCAGAGACTGGCAGAGATACATAGTAACAGGGTCAACAGAAAAGAACAATGCAACACTTATTATGCAGCAATGGCTTCTCAGTTTTAAAGACTTTATTTTTGATTGTCTGGGGTGGCAGATGCACTCCTGAGTTCAGTGCCCTCAGAGGCCAGAACAGTGTGTTTGGGTCCCTCGGATACAGGTGTTTGGTAAGCACCTGACATAGGTGCTTGGAACTGAACTCTGTGACAGAAACAGCACACACTGCTGCGCCACCTCTTTGGCCTGCAGTAGCAGCACCTTTTGACTCCATGGTCGTTGGATGCTCAAGGCTTGGGAAGTAACATGGTTGAACTTGCTGACTGGCACTTGCATTCTTAGTACTTGGAGGAGTGCTTGAGAGAGATGGATTGTGATTAGTGAGATTAGTTCAAGAAATGAAGCAGCAGGAGCAGGTAAAAGATGATGACCCTGGAGAACAGGGTGGACAGTGATAGAGCAGGACACCCGGCCCCTCCCACTGGTTGCCATGCATGTGCACACACCACACAGAAAACAAATGGTGTGAAGCAAAAAAAATAGACAAAACTAGGTAATGATGGAGGTCGGAGAACCATTTTCAGATGTATGGTGAAGAATGGCATTTCTTTTTTTTAAAATTATTTTTATTAATTACAGTTTATTCACTTTGTATCTTCCTTGTACCTCCCTCCCTCCTCCCTTCCCACTCCCGCCCTCCCTCTTCCCCACTGCCGCCCCTCTCCAAGTCCACTGAAAGGGAGGTCTTCCTCCCCTTCCCTCTGATCATAGTCTTATCAGCAGGACTGGCTACATTGTCTTCTTCTGTGGCCTGGTAAGGCTGCTCCCCCCTCAGGGGGAGGTGATCAAAGAGCAGGCCAATCAGTTTATGTCAGAGATAGTCCCTGTCCCCATTACTATGGAGGCCACTTGGATACTGAACTGCCATAGGCTACCTCTGTGCAGGGGTTCCAGGCCATCTCCATGAGTGGTCCTTGGCTGAAGTATCAGTCTCAGAAAAGACCCCTGTGCCCAAACTTTTAGGATCTGTCGCTGTCCTTGTGGAGCTCCTGTCCTCTCCAAGTCTTACTATCTCCCACTTCTTTCATAAGATACCCTGCACTCTGCCCAACATTTGGCTATGAGTCTCAACATCTGCCTCGATACCCTGCAGGGTAGAGCCTTTCAGAGGCCCTCTGTGGTACAGAGCTAAACAGAATTCTCAGTAGAGGAATATCGAATGGCAGAGAAACACTTAAAGAAATGTTCAATGTCCTTAGTCATCAGGAAAATACAAATCAAAACGACCCTGAGATTTCACCTTACACCCATCAGAATGGCTGAGATGAATAACTCAAGTGACAGCACATGCTGGAGAGGATGTAAAGAAAGGGGAACCTTCCTCCACTGCTGGTGGGAATGTAAACTTAAACAGCCACTTTGGAAATCAATCTGGTGCTTTCTTAGACAATTAGGAATAGCATTTTCTCAAGATCCAGTTATACCACTCCTAGGCATATCTCCCAAAGACACTCAAGTATACAATAAGGACATCTGCTCAACCATGTTTGTAGCAGCTTTATTTGTAATAGCCAGAAGCTGGAAACAGCCCAGATGCCCCTCAGTTGAGGAATGGATACAAAATTGTGGTACATCTACACAATGGAACATTACTCAGCAATAAAAAACAAGGAGATCATGAAATTTGTAGGTAAATAATGGGAACTGGAAAAGATCATTCTGAGTGAGGTATCCCAATATAGGATAAACATACTAAAATCTGTATACCTAAGGAAGCTGATCAGGAAGGAGGACTCTGGCTAAGATGCTCAATCCCCATTCAGAAAGACAAAGAGGATGGACATCGGAGGAGGTAGAAAACAGGAAACAGGACAGAAGAATGGCATTTCTAAAGACAGAAGGTTTGAACTGAAATTGAGACATCACTAAAGAGTCAGCCATCCAAAGATCTAGCAGCAAAGGAGCCCTGTCCAAGCTGGAGATGATATGCAGAAGCCCTACAAAGAAGAACGCTCTGGTTTGTTTCGAAGTAGACTGAGCCAGGGAAAGACAGATACTGGCTCGCAAGGGCCCTGCATGTTCTGTTGCAGAGGTTTAGGGCTTCCTAGTAGTAGTGGACATGAAGGCAGCATATTGAACTTGAGTTGTCTGGGAAACCATCCAGATGGAGAATAGTACCAGATTTAACTGTATGAAGCCAACTATACCTTGCCTTATATTATTCATCAGATAATTTGTCAAGTTGTATAGACCTTGAACAGATGGAAATACAATATTGAGGCTTGTGGAGTTACACAGGGATATGGTGACGGCCTCTAAGGATTCTGGGATCTGAAAGCAATTCTTAAAATAATGAAGGTTGTGTTAGAATGTAATGGACATCATTATGACCTGAAAGGTGTGACCCGCCGTTGTGTGAGTGATAGCTAGAAGTTCGTGGTTAGAATAGCTCCTGACCTCAGGGGCGTAAAGAATGTGTCGCATCTTGAAATGCTTGTTGGGTACCGTGCTGTAAAGAGTCTGTACAGCGTCTGCTCAGATGGATCTTCCCAGGCTATTGCTCCCATGTGTAGTTGCGGTGATTCCAGGTGCATACGGAGTGTGAGTAGTTTGCTCAGCCAAGATCAAGCTTGTAAATATCCAGGGTATGTTAAGGCAGAGTGATTATACTTTGTACTTACATGTTGGTCTGGAATATATGTTTTTACCTATGAAAAACCAACTTCACTATGAGAAGTGTGTCCCCCTTTCCTTTTGAGGGTTAGGCTACCAGTGGGGACTAGATTTCAGCTTTGCCCGTTGGGATGCAAGTCCTGTAGCACTGAGCTTCCGCTCCAGCCAGAAAGTGTGTGTGTGTGTGTGTTTGGGGGAGAGTGAGAGAGTGAGAGGGGACTGACAGGGACACGGGCACACACTCACATACACACCTACCTCACTGTAATGTTGCCTGGGACTTGTTATGTAGACCAGGCTGGCCTCCATCTCACAGAGATCTGCTTCTTTAATGCTGAGATTAAAGGTATGCACCACAGTACCTGGCAGAAATGATTCTTAAAGTCAGTAAGAAGCATGAGTTTTAGGAAGGTCAGGGTGACTGGGGCCTCGGGGCTAAGAGCACAGAGTTCCCGGTGTGCACTGATGATGTCCCAGCCGGGGCCTCCCTTGGGTCACTTCACTTACCATATGTGCTGACTCAAAGGCACACACGTGGTGAAGGCCCTGAGCCCCTTCCTAGCAGAGTTTGTGTTTTACATTCAGCTACTTCATCTTCAGGTCCAGAACCGACAGATGAAGGATTGGGGGGGGGGTACAATGTATGACTTCAGCTAACATGTTTGTGGGTTTCTTTTTTTGAGCTATCCTGAAACTCATGTTGTAGACCAGACTAGCCTTGAATTCAAAGAGATCCACCTGCCTCTGCCTCCTGAGGGCTGGGATGAAAGGTGTGTGTTACCACACCCAGCAACTTCTGAGACTTAAAAAAAAAAAAAAAAGATTACATACCAAAGATTACAGTACTCCAATTTCTGACATAAGTGCATTAGATGTTACAGGTGAACTAGTGGTGATTTAAACTAAAGGGATGTGGTGTGTAGGGCTATGCAGAGCTATGCCATTTTGTGTAAGGGACTTGAACATCTGTGGATTCTGGCATACGGGGATAGATGGAGCGAGGTTCCTGAAATCAGCTCCTCGTGGACGCTGAAGGGTGGCTGTAAATGCTTTACCATGGTGCTCCCGAGGAGTCGGGGGGCTGTGGGAGCTGAGGTTAAATTGGATGGCAGAGTCGAGATGGGTTGTGAGCTGAGAAAAGTGTAGTGTTTCTTACTTGGTGATTTTACTGTTGTCCCAACTGTTTAAAGTACTGTAAGTATAGTTGTGAAATAAGCACTCTTACTGTGTTTCCCCTGCTGTATCTGATCCTTGCTGTGCCACTCAACTCAGTGACTGAGGGAGATGGGTGACTGATAGGAGGCAGTGGCGTGGCTGCGCTGTAGCCGGGGGTCTGTAAGTGCTAACTCACCCTTCACAGATCTCTGCAACAGAGCGCGCTTATAAATGGATCTTTTCTTTCCAGTCCACTCACATGATGGATCAGACCTGGAGATAGAGCTGATGTAGGGCACGCCACTTAGGATGCTGAGACAGGAGGATGACAGCTGAGTTACGTAGTGAGCTCTAGGCCAGCCCCGTGCTACATAGCAGTGCCCTGTTTCAAAAGAATAAAGAAAACATTGTTTCTAGACTAAAAAAAAAATGCAAAATTTGTCATTAGTAAAAGATGTTTGCTTAACTGCTTAGAAATGAGAACTTCCCAAAATACTTAACCCTTTCACTATTCATTTTCTATTCCTGCATTTTTTTTTTTTTTTGAGACAGGGTTTCTCTGCATAGCTCTGGCTGTCCTGGAACTTGATCTGTAGACTAGGCTGGCCTCAGACTCAGAGATCTGCCTGACTTTGCCTCACGTGGGCTGAGACGAAAGGTGTGCGCCACCACCTTTATGCCTGTGTGCTCTTACCACATGAGATACGCTGTTGGCTGGAAATAGTAGTAATGGTTTACATTTATGTGGCATTTTCAGCCTAGAATCCAGGCAGCTGGATGGATGGCGTATGTTAGGGAAGGGTTAACCGGTATATATCATTAACCCCTTTACTTTCATGTATTGCTAAAAACTAGTATATTATAGCTTTAAAATGTCTACATGGATTTAGAAATAGTATTGTAATGCTCTTTTTCTCTGTCTCTTTAGGTCAGCAGCAAGGACAGGATGGAGTGAAAGTGCAGCAGGCCACCATTGCTCCTGTGACAGTGGCGGTTGGAGGGATCGCAAACGCCACCATAGGTGCTGTTAGCCCTGAGCAGCTCACGCAGGTGCACCTGCAGCAGGGCCAGCAGACCCCTGACGCAGACGTGCAGCCTGGCAAGAGGCTTCGCAGAGTCGCCTGCTCCTGTCCCAACTGTAGGGAAGGAGAAGGAAGGTAACGCTCGCGCTCTTCGTCCCGTTCTGCTGCTAAGCAGTCGCTGGCCGCTCCTCCGCCCTCAGCAGCCTCTCAGCTCTCTCCAGAGGCTGAGGACAGGCAACGCAGGAAGTGAAGCGGGGCTGCTTGAGGAGCAGCCCTCTGCTTTCTGCTTCCTAACTTCTTAATAAGTGTATCTCCTGTTGCGCTTACTAGCTAAAAACTTTGAACAACTCTATTGACTTCAAACACCTCTATTGACTTCAAACTAAGTCCTGAGCCATACTGTTTACCCTTTTGCCATATGCAATGCTGGACATGTCATACAAATGGAATCATACAATATTTGAAATTTTAAGATGTCCCATTCCTTTCTTCTGCGGACAAATAATATTACATCATATGGAATAGTTAGTGCATATAAATACTTGTTTATCCTATAACTTGATTATATAGCTGAGCTCTTTCATTATTGACCAATTTGAGAAATGCCACTGTGTACATGTATGTGTTTGTGCAGAATTCAGTCTCTCCCTCTGTGTGTGTGCCTGTGTATGTGTGTGCGTATCTGTTCTGTGTATCTGTATGTGTGTGGAAATACAGTCTCCAGGTTGTCTGGTAACTGTGTTAACCACTAAGGACCTGCCACACTAGTTCTTAAGTGATTGCACTACTCTTATGTTCCCACCAGCCCAGTAGGAAGAAGGGTCCGGTTTCTGTGGTCACTTTGAAAGTGGAATCACAGGAAGTTTGATTGACATTTCCTGAGTGATTAGTGATGCTGACCATATTTTTGTTTGGTGTTGATTGTCTGTGTATCTTTGGGAAAACGTGTTTACATCATTTTTCCATGTTTCATCGCATCATTTACAAAAATTATTGAATAGTAGTTCTTAATATAATATGTAGTAGTAGTTCTTTTTATAACGGTCTTCTTTATAGAATAGTTGTTCTTATTCAGGGTATAAGCTCTCACCAGCACATGATTTGGAGACACTGTTTCCTGATATATGGGGCGCCCATACACTATCAAGATTGTGTCTTTCAAAGCACAAAATCTTTTAAAGTATAATTATTTTGGTTGTTACTTTTCCTTGGTTGTTTTTGCTTTTGATATCATATTGAAGACTCCATTGCCAAATCTAATGAATGTTCATAGTTGTTTTGTTTTTGAGTTTTAGATACGATAGTTCTTGGTTCCTTTTTTGGTTTTTGGTTTTTTGGTTGTTTTGAGACAGGGTTTCTGTGTGTAGCTGTGACTGTCCTGGAGCTCACTCTGTTGTAGACCAGGCTGGCTTTGAACTCACAGAGATCTACATGCCTCTGCCACTGGATAAAAGGTGTGCGCCACCACTGCCCAGCCCTTGGTTCCTTTTTAACTGTGGTATGAAGGAACAATGCACACAGCATCATTTACTGAAGTTTCTTTTACCTATTTAATGGTCTTGGCTCAAAAGTGTTCTGAGTGTTTAGCATCATCAGGGATTCTGTATGAGTTTTAGTATCAGCTTGTCAGTTTCTGCAGGGAAGCTATATGGTAATCTGACAGAATTAAGGTGAAACTGGTAAGCTAGGGGGATAGTGACAAAATAATGGTGAGTCTTCAGGCCTATTTTCTGTTTATTTAGATTTTTGCTAATTTATCAGTATTTTGTGATTTTTTTTAAAGAGTGTAAGTTTAGCATTAATTAAATGTATTCCTGTTAAATCTTCTTGATATCACTATAATTGAAGTCTCCCCCATCATTCCAAGTGTATAGAAATTACATTGGCTTTTACGTATTGACCTTATATTGTAGAATGTTGCTGAATTGTTCCTTCATGTGGTTTTCTTAATGGTTACTTAAGATTTCTACATCTGCTGGGCTGAAGAGATATCTCAACAATTAAGAGCACTGACTGGCAGAGGAGTCTGGTTCAAGTCTCAGCACCCACATGGTAGCTTACACCTGTCTGTAATACCATTCCCAGGGATCCAGTGACCTCTTCTGGCTTCTGTGGGCACTTGCACACATGTGGTACACGGATATGAATAGGTAAAATACTCACCCATAAAAATAAAAAAATCGAAGCATTAAATAAACCAAAAATACACGCTGAAAAAAATACTGCATCTTTAACAAATGTTGCTGGTCAAATTGGATGTAAAAGAATGAAAATAGATCCCTACTTCTCATGCTATACAAAATTCAACTCCAAATGGATCAAGAACCTCAACATAAGACCCAATATACTGAATCTGTTAGAAGAGAAAGTAGGGAATATCTTTAACTCATTGGCGCAGGAGACAGACAGCACAGGCACTAAGACCAGTAAATGGAGCCTTCGGGCTACAGAGATGACTGCCCTTGCAGAGGACTGTACTCTTGGCACCCCTGTGTCAGCTCACTCCCTATAACTCTAGTTCCAGGGGATCTAGCGCCCTTGGACCTCATAGCAGCAGCAGTCTTGTGAAGTGGAAGTTTCTGCTCTTTGGAAACTAAGGTGTGTCATGTGAATGTATGTGTTTTGTTCTGGTCCCAAATGTGGGATCAGTCCCCAAGGAAAACAGCTCCAGGAGGGGCAGCATGTTGGTCAGCTGTTGGTCAGCCATGCAAGTGGCATGGTTGCATGGCATGGTTTTGTGAGCTGCAGAGTCTTTGTTTGGGCTCTGAGCAGGGATACAGAGAAGCCCACAGACGGTGAGACAGTCTTGCTGCATCTCTATGCTCTTGCATCATACGGCTCACATCGTGCAATGGTCTTCTCAGAGAGAAACTTCACAGAAGTTCTCAGGCTGCTTGGTGGACCTGTGCCATTTGGGCAGAGTTTAGCCTCATCTACCTTATCCTTCCGCTGCTGTTAAAGGCTGTTGTTACTACTGCTGTCCTCTTTGACTAGGCTGCTATTATCCTGATGATTGAGTTTGGTTCTCCCCAAAGACCCATTGACCCTTATCAGCAGGAAGTAGATGAAAGAGGCCTACAGTCTCTCTCACTACTGATCTCCTACCTAAGGGGGAGGGAGGATTGGAAGGGAGGTAAAGTCATTTAAGAACCTTAAATAAAGTAGGTATTTAAAAAATCTAAACCTACAGTCTTGCAGGTAGTATACAGACATATATGCAGTCAAAACACACAAAATAAATGGGACCTTATGAAACTAAAAACCTGTTGGGCAAAGGACAGCATCGTTCCGACAATGAAGTAACTACTCATCCCCTAGGTGTTAGTATCTAGAAAATATAAGGGACTACAAAACATTGAACATCAAGAAGATAGTTCAATTAAAAATTGGGATACAGAAATAAGCAGTTTTCAAAGGATAAAGCCCAAATGGCTGAGCTCTTTCTTAAATATTCACCATCCTTAGCTGTCAAGAAAATTAAAAACGCCCTGAGATTTCATCTTATCTTAGTTAGAATGGCCACGATCAATTAAACAAATAGCAGAGAGCACACTGATGAGGATACAGGGAAAGGTGGACCCCTGTTTGTTGCTGGTGGGAGTGGAAACCTGTACAGCTGCTATGAAAAACAGTGTAGAGGTTCCTCGGAAGCAGTGAACTGACCCACTTCAAAATCCACCTGCACCACTCTCGGGCATACACCCACAAGACTGCCCTCCTGCAGAGACGCTGCCTACTCGTGTTTACTGCTGCTCTATTCGAAACAGCCAGAAGTTGGAAGCAGCCCAGATGGCCATCGAGTGATAAGTGGGTAATCAAAGTGTGGTGCATTTACACAGTGGAATAGTGTTGAGCTGTTAAGAAAAATGAAATTTGCAGGTAAATGGATAGAGCTATAAAAAGCAAAAACATGCTGAGTAAGGTAACCTAGATCCCAAAAGACAAACATCACATGTTCCAAGGAAGCGGAGATAAATAAAGCTGTGGAGAGATAAAGGGGCAGCTAGAATAGGAGAGAGTAGGGAAGGAGATGGGAGAGAGAACAGAAGGGGGGGTGAAAATACTGAAGGCCATTTGGAAAAAAGCTACTTCTGCATATAGGAACCTGCTGCCGTAGAAACTTCCTAAATACATATGACAGCAATTTAAATGGAGTCCTTGAGTAAGAGGGACAACAGTGCCCCAATTAGACACCGTGTGCCATTAGGTAAGAGCGTTGGTGCCAGGAGTGGGTACATGCCTGGGCTTACAGGCGCGCATCTTGTTGAATCATTATCCAATGGGGTCCCATCAAGCCCCCAAACACCACAAGCTCTGCCCGTCTTCACTGTAAGGTCCTGTTTCTGAAGATAATACTTAGGTCACTGAACACATAAAAGTCAAATTAATACCTAATAAGTTTTACTCCTACTAACTAGCGTTCATTGTTTGGGAAGATATTTTGCATACTGCAAGAGAAAGATAACCCAGCTACAAACCCTGCAACCTGCTTGCAAGATATTCTCATTAAATAGTGCACAAATGTTACGGGAGCAGTTAGCCACTTTTAAAAACTGATTCAAGGCCGCCTTCATGAGATGGAACACATAGCTAAAACTGATAAAGTGGCCAAGAGCCTGAGATTAGTTAGGTCACGGGCCTAGGGAAAACTTAACTTGCCTGCTGAAGGGACACAGCAGTGAGATGATTCCCGAGGACACCCTGCTAAACTCACAGGTCAGCGCCTCGCTCAGCCTCGTCAGAGAAGCTTCTTGCAGCAGATAGGTACCAACATGGAGGCCCATGAGTGGACACTGCAGAGTGAGAGCACCTAGTCCTGAATGGGAGGCTTTGTTAGCCTCCTCCCCTTCAGCCTTGGAGTTGTAGACAGAGGAGGCGGAAAGATTGTCCGAGCCACGGGTGGTTCAGCAAGGAAGCAGTAGCGTCCAGACGTAACTCAAAGACACTGACCTGCACAAGGTAGATGGGGTGCTAGCACTGAGAGAAGCAGACATGAGGTCCCTTCTCAACCAGGGAGCTGTTTGCAATTGATACTCACTAATAAGGGAAAGCCGCTGTTCTCTAAGGAGTGTCACTCCAGGGCAGTTCCTGCCCAGGATGACCGGCCACCACACAGCTAACTCCGTCTTCTGGTGTGTGTCCCCTTTTTATCTCATTCTGCTTTGTTGCGGCAACTCTTGTCTCATTGGTCTTTTGCTGGTTCTGACTTCGTTTTTATGGTTTTGTTTTCTTTTGAAAAAGACAATATAAAGTTGCTTGGCTGGGGAAATGGTAATTCTTGGAGGAGTCAGAGGAGAAGAAAACATGATCAAAATATATGGTGGGAAAAGTAATAAAGTCTATATTATAGCATTATATGTATTATAGTACTATACATATAGTATGTATATAGATAAAATTATAGTCTCTGAATGAATATATCAGTTTTACTTTTTTCTCCACCCTGGAGAATTCCTGTTTGTTTGGCGTTTTATTGGAGCAGGGGCACAGATTATCTAGTTCTCACTGTTTAAATATTACTTTAGCTCTAGAACCCTGGATCATGTTGAGGAAGCTCCCAACTGTTCTCTCTTTTCTTTCTCATTTTAATCATAAAAGAATTTTTATGTCAGTCACTTTATTGCATTTGTTAGAATGAACATGAACTTTTTTTTTTTTTTTAATTTATTTATTTTTATCTCAGTCACAGGTTAGGTACTTTGAATCCCAGGC
>JAQQSO010006399.1:0-11340 GCA_028658305.1 Pachyuromys duprasi
GAACAGGAGCATGCCAAAGAGGACCTCTGGGTGGGGTGGGGGGTTCAATGTAGCGATGTATCAGAGCGGATATTAAGACTCGAGATCAAGCCTCTGACAGAGGGCGAGAAGTAATGATAGATCTGGGGGAGGTTGTTGAGACTTGGGGAGAACAAGAGCTCCACAAAAACCAAACTGAGCAGGGCACAGGGGTCTTGTATGAGACGGTTTCTACAATCAAGGACCATGTGTGGAAGTGGCCTGGAACCCCCGAGCAGATGGGGCCCATGATAGCGCGGTGTAGGACTGAAGACCCTATTCAGGGAAACAGGGACTGTTTCAGTCATGATCTTGATGGCTGACTCTTTGTCCCTCCCCCATACAGGCTGGGGAGTGACAGACTGTCTAGATACCAGGGGAGGACATTGCAGCCAGCCCTGAGGAGACAGGATAAGCTGGGGTTGGATGGAAGGGAAGGAGGTCCTCCCCTGTTGGTGGACTTGGAGTGGGCGGGGAGGAGGGAGATGAGGGAGGGAGTGGGAGGGTGGGAGGGAGTGAGGGAGGGGGCTACGCCTGGGATTCAGAGTACCTAACCTGTGATTGAGTTAAAAATAAATTAATTTAAAAAAAAAGAAAAAAAAAAGAAAAACAAAACCAAAAACAAATGAAAACAAAACAAAAAACATGAGAAAAACCTAATCCGGATTCTTTCAGAACCTATGTTCCCGGGTCTAAACCTTTTTTTTTTTTTCTCATTTATGTATTTCTTTCACTTTACATCCTTTTTGTGTCCCCTCCCTTCCCTCCTCAGAGTCCGACCCTCGCTTCCTCCATCTTCCTTTTCCCATTTACTGAGCTCCCTTTCCTATCCACCCCAGCTCATCAAAACTGACCATGTCCTTTTTCCTTGTGGCCTGTCAAAGCAATCCTGCCAGAGGTAAGTGATCAAAAAGGTGGCAAATAAGGCCATGCCAGATGCAGTACCCACTTCCCTCACTGGATTACCCACTTGAAGCCTACGATGTCCATCTGCTACATCTTTGTGGGGACCATAGGTCTGTTCATACATGGTCTTTGGTTGATGCTTTAGTCTCAGTCATCCCCTCCAGGCCATGGTTAGTTGAAATGTATGTATGACAATACTGCTTTCATTATTGGCTTTTCCATGGATCATATTTCTTTGGAAGGCTTCTTCCTAAGACTTTGATATAGGACTGTGAAGCATAAATGGGTACAACACATAACCATACACATACATGTAGTAACATCATTTATTGCTTCTAATAAGCTAGCTTATTAATCAACTTATTTATTCGTGAAATATTAGAAAAAATGGATATTAACTAAGGAAAACCTTTCTATTATTTATTTACCAGAGTTGCATTATTTTATTTAGCTGTTTTAAATAAAATTCATACGGCTAGTGGAAGTGACAGCTTTTTTGAAAGGAATTTCACAATAAAAAAGGGCGTAAAGTAGTAAATACTGCAATACAATTAAAGACATTTGTTTAAAGATTGTATTTGTTTTTATTTTAGAAGCAGGCATCACTTCACACTATCACTTTGAGTGACCTAATTAATGCATTCTGCAAAAGAGTTTCATTTTATACTCAGAAAAGTGCTTCTGATATCACTCCAAAAAAATGCCTTTCTTTTTTGTCTCCATACTTTCCTGACATAATAATATTGACTGTTGATCTTTTAATTAAATGACAGGTGCTGAAAACTCTTAACATGGAGTTCACTCCAGACTTCTAATAGCAAAAATAAACAAACACACACACACACACAAACAACAATTAGTGGGACTTAACAAGTGATCATTCTGTGAAGGCCAAGTTATTAGTTGAGATCATTTGGGAGTCACAATTTAAGTCTTTTTTTAAATAAATTTTTTTTGTTTTTGCTTTGCATATTTTTTATTAATTTATTTATTTTTATATCAATCACAGGTTAGGTACTTTGCATCCCAGGAGTAGCCTCCTCCCTCATTCCCTCCCACCCTCCCACTCCCTCCCTCATCTCCCTCTTCCCCGCCCCCTCCAAGTCCACCAACAGGGGAGGACCTCCTCCCCTTCCATCCAAACCCAGCTCACCCTGTCTCCTCAGGGCTGGCTGCAATGCCCTCCCCTGGGTTCTTTATATTTCATATTAATTACAGTTTATTTGTTTTGTAACCCCCTACCTTATTCCCTCCCAATCCCACCCTCCCTCCCACATCTTCTCCCATGCCAATAGTAAGGTGGCTGTCTCTGATGTATATTCTGTTGACTACTTTTTGATCACTTCCCATTGATGGGATACCCTTACCAAACTACAGAATAACAGGATGAATGCAGTCCTCGCGCTAATTGATGAGCTGAGGTGGGTGGATAGGGGACTTCCTCTTTTCTGAGAAATAGGGGGTGAGGTAGGAAGGGTGGAACTGGGAAGACAGGAGAGAGGGGGCTATTTCCTAGATGTAAAATGAATAAATTAATTTAAAATAAGAAAGTGAAACTAGAACACATTTGTATAAAAATGCACAACCATAGTAAGTAAATAAAAAAAATATATAAGATTACTTGAACTACTTCATTATAGTTCACATCATATATAGGAAGACAGTGTTCTTTTGATAAAGCTTTATCTGATATATGTTCTCTCATATAGAATGTGCTGTAGCAGAATTGGCCTCAGCATTTGCTTTGTTACCTTGCTGGGTAGAGTCTTTCAGAAGTCCTCTGTGGTAGGCTCCTATCCTATTGCACCTTTTCTCCCTCTTCTGATGTCTGTCCCATGTGCTTTTGTGAATGTGAATTGATCAGCTCACCCAGGGTCCTCCTTCTTGCTTAGCTTCTTTAGGTGTACAGATTTTAGTATGTTTTCTCTATGTTATATGTCTAATAATGACTGATAAGTGAGTATATGCCATCTGTATCTTTCTGTTTCTGGGATACCTCACTAAGGATGATCTTTTCTAGATTCTACCATTTGCCTGCAAATTTCATGATTTCCTTGTTTTTAACTGCTCAGTAGTATTCCATTGTGTAAATATACCACACTTTCTGTATCCATTCCTCAGATGAAGGACATCTGGGATTTTTCAGGTTCTGGTTATTACAGTTAAAGCTGCTATTAACATGGTTGAACAAATATCCTTGTTATATACTTAAGCATATATTTTATATATGCCTACGAGTGCTATAGCTGGATCTTGAGGAAGCACTATTCCCAATTGTCTGAGAAAGCACAAGATAGATTTCCAAAGTGGTTGTACAAGTTTACATTCCCACCAGCAATGGAGGAGGGTTCTCCTTTTTCCACATCCTCTCCAGCATGTGTTGTGATTTGAGTTTTTTATTTTAGCCATTCTGATGGGTGTAAGGTGAAATCTCTGGGTAGAAATTCAGTTTTTGAATTGAATGAAATGACTATTGTTTCATTCAGTCTGAAGGAGCAATGTGTAGAGTCACCAGAAAATATTTTGGTGTTCAATTCCTCTAGGATCCTTGTAATTTTTAAAAAATATACATCATGGAAATCTTTCCAGTTTCAAATATACATATGTGTATATAAACAAGTATATATATATATATATATGTATATATATATATATATATATTACTGCTGAAGTTTATTAACCATTTGTGTTTCTTAGTTTGTATTTACCTGTTATTTTTGTTTATTTTTCTCCTTAGGTGTACTTTTCATGTCTATACAGACACATAGACTACAAATTAGGGTCTTATACCTTTATTTTAAGTACATTTTAAAGAATTTTCTGGTTTTTATTTATATTTTTAGTACAGAGAGGATATATTTGAGTGATTAAAAGAATGTTCAGCGTAAATAAGTAACTCAATACAGTAGTGCTTACTGAGTATGTCCAATGAACTTGATTGAATTCACAGTACGGAGAAAAATGTAAACAAACCAGATATTCTTCAGATCTTTATTTTGCTATTAACTCCAAGAACTATAAACATATGTAGTTGATTCAACTTTTTATAAATAATACAAAAATTTTTATAAATTCTTTGAATTTTTTCTTTGTTTCTAATTCATTGGTTTCAGCTGAGCGTGATTATTTCCAACTGTCTATTCCTCCTCAGTGTGTCTGCTTCTTTTTTATTCCCAGGGTTTTTAGGTGTGCCATTAAGTTGATCGTATAAGAGGTCTCAAACTTCTTTCTGCAGACAATTAGTGGTATGAACTTTCCTTTTACCACCGTTTTCATTGTGTCCCATATGTTTGCCTAAATTGTGCCTTCATTTTCTTTTAATATTAGGAAGTCTCTAATTTCTTCTTTTTTCATTTCTTCCCTGACCACACTATCATTGAATAGAGAGCTGTTTAGTTTCCATGTATATGTAGGATTTTTCTTATTTCTTTTATTATTGAGGTCTGGTTGTAGACCATGGTGCTCTGATAGGATACAAGGGATTACTTTGATGTTCATGTATATGTTGAGGCTTGCTTAGTGCCCAACTAAGTGTCATTGAGGTGTTGAAAAAAAGGTACACTTTTTTTTTTTAGTTTGGCTTAAAAATTCTGTAGACATCTATTAGATCCATTTGATTTAGGACCTCTGTAAGTGTCTTTATTTCCCTGTTTAGCTTCTGTCCAGAAGTCCATTGGTGAGAGTGAAGTTTTGAAGTCTCCCACTATTAATATGTTGGGAGCGAGAGTTTAATAATATTTCATTTACAAATGCAGGTGCTCCTGTATTTGGGGCATAAATATTCAGGATTTTGATGTCTCCTTAGTGTATTTTTCCTTTGATGAGATTGAAGTACACTCCTCATTTTTTTTTATTAATTTTGGTTGAAAGTCTATTTTATTAGAAATTAGGATAGCTACCCCATCTTGTTTTCTAGGTCCCTTTGCTTACAAAACTTTTCCAGCTGTTTACTCTGAGGTAGTGTTTATGTTTGTTGCAGAAGTGTGTTTCTTGAATGCAGCAGAGGGTTGGATCCTGTTTCCCCAGCCATTGTTAGTTTGTGTATTTTTATTGGAGAATTGAGTCAGCTGATGTTTATAGATAATAGTGTCAAATGAGTTTTAGTTCCTTTTATTATGGAGTGGGATGTGTTACTGTGTTTCAATGCTTGTTTTCTTTTAAGTCTTTGTTATGAAGTTATCTATACCCTGTGTTTTCTTGGGTATCCTTCCTTTCTTCTAGCAGATTCTGCTACAGCTTTTCTTGAGCATTCTTAAACAATTCTATCCTTAAACATCTATAATCATCACTCCTCCCTCATTTCTTAAATCCCTATATTCTTGTATATTCCAAACATAGGTAAGAATACTATGCAAATAAAAACATACTTTCAGTAGCTTAATAAATGTCATTTTGTTTCTGCAAGAGGGAACATTGAAAATTCCTACTCATAGTTAGTTTATGTTTTAAAAGAATTAAAATAAATTAGCAAAGATCCCAAGTAGAAAGGAAATGTAAAGAGAAGAATTTTGACAATCTGACTAGACTGAATAATAAGGAATGAAAACATATATATGACCTATAGAAGACATCAAGAGTGTTTTTAGGCTACTTTTGGCATGGGAATAACACAGTAGTGTATATTAGATAATAGAACAGGTTGAAATTTATGAAAACTAAAATGTAATAATAAAAAGTTGGAATTCAGTGATTGTCTATTAACAATGACATCTGATTAATACTTGATGGTGATATGATCAAAGGAGTATTCTTAAGCAAAGAAGAGTTTCTTGCTCATTTGTCTGAAGGATAACATAAAACAAAATTTTAAATTTCCTGACATCTTTATAGTTTTCTATGTTTCTCTGATTTTTATCTTCATGGCAGGAGGTATCATTTAGGAAAAATAAATACTGGTAAGAAAGTCTAACATGATTCTTCTGTTTTATTTGATATGACAAAGCCTGAATCTGTAGAGTTACTTATAAGCCAGAAATTGACATGAAAATAGTAAGTCACTTTTCTAGTTAAGATTACTACTGATAATATGTTATTGTTAACTAGTTGTGTGTGTGTGCATATATATATATATATATATATCAAATTCATGAAGAATGAATCATCTTCTAATGATGTATTTGCTCCTATGGTATTTTTATTCTAAAATGCCTCCTTTATTTCTTCAACTATATAAGTTTTCATCCATCAAAAAGCTTATTGGTTTTCAAAAGCAGGCTTAAATATCATCTTTCTTTTTTATTTTTTGTTTTTTATTTTTTTTAGACGATCAATCCTCACTTAGAAAGAGAAATGGGATGGACATTGGAAGTAGCAGAAAACAAGTAACAGAACAGGAGTCTACCTTAGAAGACCTCTGAAAGACTCTACCTAGCAATGTATCAAAGCAGATGCTGAGACTCACAACTAAACCTTCGGCAGAGTGCAGGGAATCATATGAAAGAAGGGGGAGTGAGTATGACCTGGAGAGGAAATGTCATCTTCTTAATGTAGCTTACCCCTGCCTATCCATTTAGAGGCACAAATAGGTCGTAAGTGGTTTCACATTCAGTTACAACATTTTTTTTTAATTTAAGTTTTGCCTCTATAATATATATATATTATATATTATTATATATTATTATATATTATTATAATATATATATATATATATATATATATCTTACCTTTTAGGTAAAATTTTGTCTTCACTATTTGCACACTAATCTTATTTAACTTTGTATAAACATGGAATACATTTCCCAAATTAAATGATACTTCTTCCATGCATTCCACAGTATACCCTCACTAAAGGTAAATCATTTATTAGTTAAAAGCAATCAAATTTTGTGACAGTATTTATTATTGTTCCTTGAACTAAAAACAGTAAAAATGTGTACATAGTTAAAACAACATTTATGCCTAAGAAATTCACTCTTGGATTTCAAATACATTTTAACAATTTTTGTATGCTTTAAAAGGATAAAATTTTCTTTCATGAATAAACTGACAAAGGTTTATATTTTCCCTATCACTGACAGCATGGTTTGGGGGCTGTCACAACATAAAAAGTATATGATACACTGGGGTGTCACTATAAAGATAATGTTATTGTTCTCATTCTATCCTGCCGACACTTGGGAATCATATCAACAAACATGGATGCACACAGCTAAAGTAAGATAATGCACATAAACCAACTTGTGAACAGCTTTTTCAAAAACCTGTTCGGTCATACTATTTAAGGACATAGCAAAATAGCTTTGAAATGTAAAATTTCCAATGATTTCAGTCACCCATTTTAATGTAGCTTGAAGATTATTGGTATCCCCTGTTTATCAGACATTGCCAGTTAGAAGCAAGAATATAATATAAACAAAAGATATATAACCAAAATACCAATTAATAATAAAGAAATCAAGATCATTTGCTCCTCAAGAGCAAAAATAGAATTTAACTTCACACATTGTTTTCTGTCCAGCTTGTAATATAAATTTAAGAAATGAAATTCACATAAAATTTATTTCTATAAAAGCTTATCGAATTTGACCCCACGAAATAATCACTACTTCATTTGTGTGGCCCTTGTGTTAATATGAAGTATGCCATACTTCTTAACTGACAGTATGTACCTCAAGAGGAATAATTCTCATACTATACATAAAAGTAAAATATCTTCATTGTGCAGTCTATTCAAACATTGGACATTAGTACACATGTATGCCCCAAGTTTGAGCCACAAATCAATTTTGTATTTACTAGCAGTAACATTTAACAAGGTAAATTTAATTATGGCTTATAAATATAAAATATGATTATTATACTAATATCAATATAAAGAGAAGATTATATCAATTGGTTATATGGTGAGAAATACCAGTCCTGAAAAACATATATACAAGTAACAGTGTACAAAACTTATCATGTAATATTTAGAATTATGTGAGTACATTTGTGTGTTTTGCAAGTGTGTGTTCATGTATGTTCATTCAATAACAATTGCTTGAAAAGAAAACCATTAATTTTAAGGATAACTGGGAGGGTTATATGAGAGGTCTTGGAGAGAAGAAAAGGATGGGAGAGATATAATTATATCAAAATCTCAAAAATTAAAAATAATTTCAAAAGCATGCATAAGTTATTTTGCTTCTTACTTTTGCCATCTTTTTATGTTTTATTCATTTTTTTAAATTTTTTATTAATTACACTTCATTCACTATGTATCCCCAAAAAAAACCCTCCCCTCCCAATCCTACCTTCCCTCCCCCTTCTCCACACATGGCCCTCCCCAAGTCCACTGATAGGTGAAGTCTTCCTTTCCTTCCTTTTGATCCTAGTCTATCAGCTCTCATCAGGAGTGGTTGCATTGTACTCCTCTGAGGCCTGGTAAGGCTGCTCCCCCATCAGAGTGAGGTGATCAAAGAGCAGGCCAATCAGTTCATGTAAGAGGCAGTGCCTATTCCCATGATTATGGAACCCATTTGGATACTGAACTACCGTGGGTCTTTTCTCTCTCTCTCTCTCTCTCTCTCTCTCTCTCTCTCTCTCTCTCTCTCTCTCTCTCTCTCTCTCTCTCTCTCTCTCTCTCTGTCTGCCTACTGCATGTGGATCAGGAAATGTAGCTTTCAGCTACTGCCCCACCACCATACATTCTTGCTTAGGCACCCTGCCATTATAATAATGAATTTTCGGGAAACTGTAACCAAACACCCAATTAAATAATATCTTGTTTCTAGTGTCTTTTCATAGCAATAGAATGGAAGCAAAGATAAAAATGACAGTCATTTATTTCTAGTCCAATTAATTAAGGAATTAATTCTATCACCATGAAGGAGAATTAATGTTTCTTGTTTGTACATTAAGGATACTCTGAAACCTAAACTATTCAATCATAGTAAAAGAAAACAAAGACCATGCAACCAAGTTCATGCAAGAGACTATCCTTGCCCCACTTACTAGAATACCCACATGGAGGCTAAGCTGCCAATAGGCTACAACTGAGTAGGGGTCTAAATCCTCTCCATGAATGTTCCTTGGTTGAATCATCATTCTCAGCAGACATTCTTTTTTTTCACATTTATTTTATATTAATCACAGGTTATGTACTTTGTATCTCAGCCTCAGCCCCCTCCCGCATTCCCTCCCTTTCCCCCCTTCCCTCCCTCATCTCCTCCCTGCACCTTTCCAAGTCCATTGATAGGAGAGCACCTCCTCCCCTTCCATATAACTCTAGCTTATCAGGTCTCTTCAGTAATTGCTGCAATGTCCTCTTCTGTGGCCTAGCAAGGCTGCTCCTCCCTCAGGGGGGCAGGGAGGTTGAAGAACCAACCATTGAATTCATGTCCAGAAGAGTCCCTGTTCCCCTTACTAGTATACCCACTTGGGTACTGAGCCACCATTTGCTACATTCAAGCAGGGGTTCTAGGTAATAACCTAACATAGTCCTTGGTTGGAGAGACAGTCCTATAAAAGACACCTTTGCACTGATATATTTGGACATTGTGGAGCTCCTGACCTCTCCAGGTTATACTAATTCCCCCTACTTTAATATGATTCTCTGCACTCTGCCAAAGGGTTGCTTATGTTTTTTAATCTTTGCTTTGATACTCTGCTAGGAAGAATCTTTCCGAGGCCCTCCATGGTAGGCTTCTGTCCTGCTACTTGTTTTCTCCTACATCAAATGTCCATCCCATTTGACTTTCTAAGTGAGGATTAATCCTCTTACCCCAGGTCCTCTTTTTTATTTATCTTCTTTAGGTGTATAGATTCCCGTCTGTTTATCCTATTTTATAGGTCTATATAAGTGAGTATATACCATGCCGTCTTTCTGCTTTTGGGATACCTCACTCAGGATGATCTTTTCCAGGTCCCATCATTTGCCTGAGAATTTCATGATTTCCTCCTTTTTATTACTGAGTGGTATTCCATTGTGTAAAAGTACCACAATTTCTGTATCCATTCCTCAACTGAGGAACATCTGGGTTGTTTTCAGGTTCTAGCTATTACGAATAAAGAAGCGACGAGCATAGTTGAGCAAATGTCCTTGTTGTGTACTTGAACATTTTTTGGATATATGCCTAGGAGTCGTATAGCTGGATCTTGAGGAATCACTGTTCTTAATTGTATAAGAAAATGCCAAATTGATTTCCAGAGTGGATGTACAAGTTTGCATTCCCATCAGCTATGGAGGAGGGTTCTGCTTTGTCTACATACTCTGCAGCATGTATTGTCACTTGAGGTTTTTGGTTTTTTTATGAGTATAGTGTTTACTTCTTTTCAGAACATATTTTTTTTTACATTTTTTATTTTTTGTTATCAATCACAAGTTAGGTACTTTGCATCCCAAGCGAAGACAGCTCCCTCATTTCCTCCCACCCTCTCCAACCCTCCCTCATCTCCTCCCCGGCCCCTCCAAGTCCACCAAAGGGAGAGGACCTCCTCCCCTACCATCCAACCCCAGCTCATCCTGTCTCCTCACGGTTGGCTGCAATGTCCTCCACTGGGATCTAGCCAGTCTGTCACTCCCTGGCATGTATGGGGGAGGGTCAAAGAGTCAGCTATCAAGTTCAAGACTGAAACAGTCCCTGTTGCCTTCACTAGGGTCTTTAGTCCTACACCGAGCTATCCTGGGTCCCATCTGAACAGGGGTTCCAGGACACACCTACACGTGGTCCTTGGTTGTAGAAACCGTCTCATATAAGACCCCTGTGCCCTGCTCAGTTTAGTCATTGTGGAGCTCTTGTTCTCTCCAAGTTTCACCAACCTCCTCCATTTCTATCATCACTCCTTGCCCTCTGCCACAGGCTTGATCGCAAGTCTTAATATCTGCTCTGATACATCGCTACATTGACCCCCACCAGAGGTCCCCCTTGGCATACTCCTGTCCTGATGCTTGTTTTCTCCTCCATTCACTGTCCATTCCATTTGTTCATCCAAACGAGCATTGATCATACCCACCTGGGTCCTCCTTCCTGTATATCCTCCCTAGGAGTGGAGATTTCTGCATGACTTTCCAATCCTATAGGTCTATATAAGTGAGTATATACCATATGTTTCTTTCTGCTTTTGAGATACCTCACTTAGGATGATCGTTTCCAGGTCCCACCATTTCCCTGCGAATTTCATGATTTCCTCCTTTGTAATTGCAGAGCAGTATAATCCTCTACAATAACAGATCATCTGGAGGTATCTCCATCCCTGACCTCAAGCTGTACTACAGAACAATAGTAATAAAAACTGCATGGTATTGGCATAGAAACAGAACAGTGGATCAATGGAACTGAATAGAGGACCCAGAAATAAACCCACACACCTATGGAAACTTGATTTTTGAAAAAGAAGCCAAAACCATTCAATGGAAAAAAGACAGCATCTTCAACAAATGGTGCTGGTCCAACTGGATATTTGTACGCAGAAAAATGAAAATAGATTCATATCTAT
>JAQQSO010006400.1:0-11339 GCA_028658305.1 Pachyuromys duprasi
CATTTCTCTGATGACTAAGGATGTTGAGCATTTCTTTAAGTGTTTCTTTGCCATTCGATATTCCTCTATTGATAATTCTCTGTTTAGCTCTGTACCCCATTTTTTAATTGGATTACTTGATTTGTTGCTGTTTAACTTTTTGAGTTCTTTATATATTCCAGATATTAGCCCTCTGTCAGTTACAGGGTTGTTGAAGATCCTTTCCCAGTCTGTAGGAATATGCACAAGTATACAACAGGGACATTTACTCAACCATGTTCACAGATGCTTTATTTATAATAGCCAGAATCTGGAAAAAAAAACCCAAATGTCCCTCAATGGGAATGGATACAGAAATTGTGGTGCATTTATACAATGGAACACTACTCAGCAATTAAAAACAAGGAAATAATGAAATTTACAGGCAAATGGTGGGAACTATAAAAGGTCATCCTGAGTAAGGTGTCCCAGAAGTAGAAAGACACACATGGTTTATACTCACTTATAAGTGGATATTATACATATAATATAGGATAAACATACTAAAATCTATACTCCTAAAGAAGCTAAACAAGAAGGAGGACCCTGGGTAAGATGATCAATCCTCACTCAGAAAGCAAATTGGATAGACATCAGAAAGAAGCAGGAGAAAACAAGGAATAGGAAGGAACTTACTACAGAGGGCCTTTGAAAGACTCTACCCAGCAGGGTATCGAAGCAGATGCTGAGACTCATAGCCAAACTTTGGGCAGAATACAGGGAATCTTATGAAAGAAGGGGGAGATAGAAAGACCTGGGTGGGACAGGAGATCCACAAGGAGACCAGTAGAGCCAACATATCTGGCTACAGGGGTCTTTGCAAAGACTGATACTTCAGTCAAGGACCATATATAGAAATAACCTAGACCCCTTACTCAGATATAGTCCATGGAAGCTCAGCCTCCAAATGGGTTCCCTAGTAAGGAGAGCAAGGACTGTCTCTGACATGAACTCAGTGGCAGGCTCTTTGATCATCTCCCCCTGGGAGGAGTGCAGCTGTACCAGGCCATAGAGGAAGACAATGCAGCCAGTCCTGATGAGACGTGATAGGCTAGGGTCAGATGGAAGAGGGAGGACCTCACCTATCAGTAGACTGGAAGAAGGTCATGGGAGAAGAAGAGAAAGGAAGGGTGGGATTGGGAGGGAATGAGGAAGGGTACTATAGTTGAGATACAAGGTGAGTAAATTGTAGTAATCAAAATAAAATTTCAAAAAATTATCTACATAAGAGATGAATAGAGAATAATGAATAGAAATCTCTAAGTTATGAAGATATAATGGTTAAATTGTATAATGACAATTGCTTGAATTGTGTGTGGAACATTTCTACCTGAATAATTAATATGGACTTTCAGAATAAAGGGTAGGAACTTAGAGAGATGGCTCAGCAGTTGTGATGATTTGCCTCCCTTGAAAAGACAGGAGTTTGATTCTCAGTGCCTTAACTGTAGGGTGACACACCTACATGCATCTCTAACTCTAGGGAACCCAGTGGCCTTTTATGGTCTCTTCAAGCACCCACACTCATCACACACACACACATACACATATACTGACATACACAGATACCCATACACATACAGAGTTTTTAAAAAATAGAATAAAATATCTAGACCACACATACTGGGTTGGATGTATAGCTCCGTGGTAGCATACATCACAAGAATGAAGAGATCCTGGGTTCAGTTGCTAGTACTGGGAAAATAAATAACAAGAATGCCACAGTAGTGAATGTGGGGCCTTTTTTGCTCCTGTGCTGGAATAATCAGTGCTTTAGTAGTTTCTGTCCAGGAACTGTATTACATGAAGGAAATAATTTTACCCTCCACAAGATGCTTTCTTAATTTAAGACTCATTCGCATAAAAGTAAGGAAGACAGTTGCTGAAAGTTAGATAAGATTTTCTATCCTGGAGAGTTATCTGCTTTCCCCATCATGAAGTAAACTTCACTTTCACTATTACTTTGGTCTGTGGAAGTTGCTTATTACCTTTTCAGTTCCAAGATGACATTGAGGAACTATGTAAGCAATATCATAGTTAAGTTGTCTGTGGCCAGTACTCACTAGATTAAAAAATACCGCTGTTTTTGTTAAATGCCAATGTGTCTTATATTCCCTGTGAAAGTTTTGCATGGTTTTATCCCTTTATCCTATTTGTTTTGCACCTTACGGATTATTTATAGTCTGTTTGCACCCTCAATTTACACATTTTTGAAGTTGCCAGACAACTCAGCCTTTGCAACTAAATATCTGTCACCTTTCTTTGCTAAGTATGAGTAAACTGAGAGGAGAAGGTAACTTTCTAATTGGGTTTTGACAAGCTTATTTGAAAAATTAATTCAGAATAATAAAAAGTGATAGATACTGTCAGATATGCTGAAAATGTGTTGCAGGGTTAGACATAACCTGAGTTTGAAAGGAGAAGGTACAAGGTACATCCATTAATTAACAAGTCTTATTCTTGCTACACAAAAGTCTTTGTTTTGCCATTTTATTTGTTTAAAAGCCCTATTAAGGTGACACATTTCGTGGGATGTTACAAAACAGAAATAATACATATAAATGCTATAGAGATTTTATTGTGTCCTTAAAGGCATATGTATATTCTCAGTGGAGACTAAGTTCTGTTTAAGTTCTTTTGGATTTTTGGTTTCTTGTAGATAATTCTATTTCTCTTTTGGTCTTTTACTTTTTTTTTTTTTTTTTTTACTTTTGCTTCCAAGGGGCACTGCTCTGGAATGGCTAATAATCTTGGTCCTGCCTCTCCTTATGAACTCCTCCTCCAGATAGTTAGCTGGGCTTACAACTGGGTAGAGAACCAAGATGATTTCCTCTCCCCAGGGCTTTTAGCTGACTCGGAGACCGCTTGTCTGCTAGCCCATCTGCTGACGTGGACTCTGTAAAAGTGGCATTCACCTGCTCTACTGGCTGGTCTTATGTCAGCTTGACACAGGTTAGAGCCATTTGAGAGCAGGGAACCTCAATTGTGAAAGTGTCAAATATGACGAGGTTGTAGGCAGACCTGCAAGGCCTTTGTTGTTGTTGTCATTGTTACGTAAATTGATTTATTTCCTCATATAATATATTATTATGGTTCCTCTTCCCTCTAACTCCTCTCAGTTTTCCATTTCCCATCCCATCTGGTTCCACTCCTTTTCCATCTTGCACTAGAATACAAATAGGCTTCTATGGCTTTATAATATAAATATAACAAATATTATATAATATGATATATGATATAAAATGATAAAAGTTAAGACTCTAGACTATGACGGAAGAAACAAACAGAAGGAAATGAGCCCCCTCCCCCCCAAGACACAAGAATGATTGGCGCACCAATTAACACACTCAGGAACCCCACAAAAACACTGAACTGGAAGCCATGATACATATAGAAAGGACCTGTAGATTAAAACTGGAGAAGAAAAGTTGTCCACTGTTTGTATAGAACCAGACAGCAAAAGAAGCATAAAACAGTTTTTCCCAGTGGTTGGTGTTAGGCAATCCAAGTGGATTTGTCATTGTGGGGCCCGTCATCTTCATAGAAACCTAAAAGGTTTCTGTTAGGAGTGGTAGAAAACTGCTAAGAACATGGTTGAGCAAATGTCCTTGTTGTGAACTTGAGCATCTTTTGATTATATGCCTAGGATGTTATAGCTGGATCTTGAGGAAGCACTATTTCTAGTTGTCAGAGAAAGCGCCAGATTGATTTCCGAAGTGGTTGTACAACTTTACATTCCCACCAGCAATGGAGAAGGGTTCCCTTTTCTCCACATCCTCTCCAGCATGTATTGTCACGTGAGTTTTTGATCTTAGCCATTCTGATGGGTGTAAGGTGAAATCTCAGGGTCATTTTGAATCTCCCTGATGACTAAGGATGTTGAACATTTCTTTAAGTGTTTCTCTGCCATTTGGTATTTCTCTATTGAGAATTATCTGTTTAGCTCTGTACCCTAATTTTTAAAAATAAAAATAAAAAATTTTTAAAATTCCTTTAAAAATTTGCGTCACACCCTCAGTAGCATGAGTAGCCAACATGTTTTATTGATCAAATAGTTTTGATTTACATTTTCCTAATGACTAAGGATGTTGAACATGTCCTTAAGTATTTCTCAATCATCTGAGGTTGTTTTGTTTAATTTTTTTTGTTTTTTGAGAATTCTCTGTTCAGTGCTCTATTGCATTTTTAATTAAGTTATTTTTTTACTTACTATCTAGTTTTTTTGTTTTGTCTTGTTTTGTTTGTCCTTTATGTATTTTGGTTATTAGCCCTGTATTGACTGTGTACTTGGTAAAATATTTTCCCAATCTTTAGGTTGACACTATTTTCAAATATTGGTACCCTTTGCCGTGAAGAAGCTTTTCAGTTTCATGAGGTTCCACTTATTAATTGTTGATCTTAGTGTCTGTGCTATTGCTGTTCTGTTCAAAAAGTCTTTTCCTTGACAATGAGGTCAAGGCTATTTTCCCATTTCTTCTTCTATCAGGTTCACTATATCTGGTTTTATGTTGAAATCTTTGCTGCGTTTGCAGTTGAGTTTTGTGCAAGGTGATCAGTATAGACCTATTTGGTTTCTTCTGCATGCAGCCATCCACTTTGGCAAGCACCATTTGCTGAAGATGCTGTCTTTTTCCTAGTGAGTATTTTGTTGCCTTTAAAAAAAATCATGTGTCCATAGGTTTTATGTCTGGATATGTGTCTTGATATTCAGTTCAGTTCCATCTATTGTTTCTGTCTTTGTGCAAATACTGTGCTTTTACTTTTTACTGTAGTTATGTAGTACAACTTGAAGTTGGGGCTGATGATACCTCCAGCAGTTCATTTTTCAGGATTGTTTTTGCTATCTCTGTGTTACATATGAAGTTGAAGATGATCCTGAGATATCATTTATTTTTTTCTGTCTTAACTGTTCTTACAGGTGAAAGATGAAATTTCAAAGTAATTTAGCTTTACATATCTCTGGTGACTCAAAGAAGTTGAACATTTAAATGCTTCTCAGTCATATGAGTTTTCTCTTTTGAGAATTCTGATTAGATATGTATCCCATATTTAATCATTGAGTTTTGGTTTTGTTTTGTTTTTTGATAGCTAGATTGTATTTTTAGATCTTTATATATTTTGCACATTAGCCCTTTATCTGATGTGTATTTGGTAGGGATCTTTTCCCATTCTGCAGGCTGTTGTTTTGTCTGAATGACAGTGTCTTTTGCCATGCAGAAGCTTTTCAGTTTGATGAGGTTTTAGGATAATTTCTTCATTAGTGATTGAGGAGGGCACTGCTGATTGTGGGTAGTGCTAGCAATCATGGGTTTTTATAAGAAAGCAAGCTAAGCAGGCTATAAGGAGCAAGCAAGTAAGCAGCATGCTTGCATGCCCTCTGCATCCACAGATTGAGATACGGTTTGGCTTTCTCAATGGGGTCTCAGTATTTGTAAGCCAAATAAACCCTTTCCTCCCCAAGTTTTCTGTATTTTTAATTGGCAAACAATAATATAGTCTTGCAGTATACTCTCTTATGACATATACTCATCATATAAGAAGATTAAGCCATTTTAATTTGTATCTCATTCACATACTATACTTACTGTCTATGGAGAGAACATATGACATGCGTTTGTTCAGGAATTTGAAAATATCAAGTTTAGTCCTTCCTTTCAGTGAGTTTACTAGAAAATTAATGGAAAAGTATTTTAGGGTTCATAATAAGGCATGGATAAAAGGAGCATGGCCTTTGAGAGTAAAATCTTGGAGAATAAATCACATGTTAGCTCTGTCTACCAGGTCTGTTGGGGGTGATTTGAAATTTCAATCATGCCTAAGTAAAAGCCAACAGGTATTTTTCCTGATTATCATTATTTCTTTTTGGAAATAATAAATATTTTATAAAACAATCAAATAAAACTATATCTAGAGTTTTGTATCAATGTACACAGTTCATTTTATAGTTGTACAATTTCTAGGGAGTTTTCATTTTCTTGTGTTTTTATTTGCTCTATGGTTTTGGCTTTGTATTATATGGAAGAATTTGAGCCTCAAACCAGGTAGAATCTTGATTGTGAAAGATAAATTAAACAACTTTGTTTTATTCTTATTTTTATTTGATTTTGCTTTGCTTATGTTTGTTTTAATTTTGTTCATGTTGGGATCTAGCCCAGGGCTAAACAAGTATTTTGGCACTGAGGATTCCTATCCTTCAGCTCCAGCATTCTGGCATTGTCTTTGAGGCAAAATTAGACACTCTAGGCCTTATTCAAAGGATTGAGACCCTCGCTGGGTTTAAAGAAAGTTTCTGTTGTCATTTGCTGCTTTTAAACTATAGGGCTCTGAAGTTCTGTGATCATCGATTCCTCACAGTTCCGCATGGTCCAGCTGGGGAAGGAGACCCGTTAAGAATGCAGAGATCTGTGGCTTGAACAACTCAACTAGACAGTCAGCCAAAGACTAGAAGGACACTAAACCGCCTGGCTATAAGATGTATGCAGAATTCCTGTATCTCAGTGTGAAAAAAACAAATGACCCCTGGACCAAGTGAACAACAGTATGAATAATAGTCCAAAGAATAGTAAAGTGTATGTTGTTCATACCACAGTGTGACCAGGGGAATAAACAGAGTAACTTACAGTGGCAAGAATGCACTCTCTCGATGTTCTGGGGAAGAAGTCAGAAATCATGGTGTCACAAGCTTCTATTTTCATGAGAAACTCCAGGACAGGTGCCTTCTAGGCCTCTCCCAGCCCTTGATCTCTTAGCTGTGTTGGAAATGAGTACTATGTCTATAAACCAAAGACTCCTGGCAACACCACAAGCTAGGAGGGAAGGAAGGTGCTTGCTCAGGGCTTGCTGTGGGAGCCAGCTCTGCTGACTTTGCATTTCCACCTTCTGTAAGTTAGAGACTTTAGGAATATTTAGCCATGTATTCTGTGGCACTTTGTCACAGAAGCCCCAGGAAATCTGTTCAGTATGCTAAGAATCACTAAGATTAGGTAGAGAATACTTGATTCTTATGTTTATGAATAAATATTTAAGTGTTTTTATTCACTCTTTTATTATATGTGGGGTTTTTATTGTTGTTGGTTTGTTTTGGAGACAGGGTTTCCCTGAGTGGTCATGGAACTCACTCTGTACACTAGGCTGGCCTCAGACTCAGAGATATGCCTTTTTCTGACTCCAGAGTTCAGGGATTAAAGAGTGTGTCACCACACTCAGCTCATTTTATTACTTTGAAAATACTGAGCATTACAAGTTCTGAAAAGCAATCAAATCACAGGGATTTGTCTGATTATTTTACAATTAAGTTTATAAATAAAACAGAAGCACACGTCATTGATAAGTCAAACAATATTCCAACATTTGTGCCTGGAATATACCTAGAATTTGTTGAAAAACTCCATTAATAAGTTTAATGTAATAAGTCAGGGAACATTTTTTAATAAATGGAGTCTAGAGAATTAATTCACTATCTGAAATGAATCCAGTACAGAAAAGAATCATAATCTATCTTGACATGGCTGTTTCAAAAAGTTTAACTTTGATATGGGACATGCAGATAGTCACTGGAGTCAAATAGTGGTTGAGATGCTGAGGAGATAACTCTGTCATTATGGTCCTTGTGAGGAAGCATGAGGACCAAAGGTCAGTTCCCATTCTCCTTGTTAAGATGGGTATGGTGGCCACACCTGTGGGCCCAACACTGTGGGGGTGAATATGGAAGGATCCTTAAGGATTGCTGGCTAACTAGTCTCCTCTAATGGATGGAGCGCAGTTAAGGAAGACACACATCCTCATCCCATAGTCTCTCCATACATATATCGACACATAAGAAATAAGCAAATACATAAGTAAATAATTGTATTATGTTAATAGATTACTTTGTTCCCGTACTTTTTTATTTCTCATGTGAGGTTATTATAGGATATTAGCCATTGAATGCACTATAGTAAATTAAAAGTAGATAGGACATTGGACTGGAGAGATGGCTCAGCCATTAAGGCTGAGCTCACAACAACAGAAACCTGGATAGGATAAAAGTACAGGCAACAGTCATTTAGAAAAGGCGAAAATCATGACTGTATTATATTTTTGTTAACAGTGGCAGTGTAAGTTACTATTCGCTAGCCAATTGTAACTAACCCATTGTAACTGTTCTACTTGCAACTTATAACATGTTTGCCAAATAGCTTTACTGCAAGTATAAGCCAAGTGTCTGTAGAAGTTCAACTTTAAAACAACTCTGAACAGCTCAAAAGCTGTAAAGGCCATAGAAACGATAAATACTATGCCTACTGTATATACATTTAGGTAGTTGGCGCTACAGGTAGATTTCCAAATTAGCTGTATCACTTCCCCTCCTAATTTATATGGACTATCAATCATTGTGTTCTGGCACCTGCTCCACCTCTGTTAGATTATCATTCTTTGTTAAGTCGACAAACAAAACAGTAGTAATTCATGTCTAGGTTCTACTCAGAAGTAGTTTAAGAGGATTATACATTTACTTTTATTTTCTTGGCTTTCACAAGACTTTAGCCAAATCTTTCCCTAAATATCAAATGAACTTCTGAGTCATCGTTGACATGAATGCCATTCTTTCAACTTTGCATGGATTCACAATGTAACAGTTGGTAAAACAAAGCTCTTTGTCATTATATTAAAGTTTTTTTGTGCCAAGAGATTTGACTAAAGCTTTACTTCTTTCTTAGTTTTTAATGGGAAGACTGTGGGTGTAAGATGACAAAAACAATTTCTTTTGTTTGATCTTGGCCCAGACCTTCATAATAACTGTGCTCCAGCTATTTTCATGCAACTTTTACAAAGCTTGCAGTACTTTTTCTCTAATTGGCAAACATCAGTTCTTTAACTACTAAAGTATGACATGTAAACAGATGGCTAGTCTTCAAGAGTGGAAATGTAAAAGTGGCAACTCGTATTTGTGCCAGCCTTCTTTAGAGCTATAGGGTAAGAAAATTCCTGAAGATCTTGGAGTCACTATCATCTGGTGAAGTAGTTGAGTAGCATTGAAATCCGCACAATTGCGTAATAGTAATACTGGATTGTACTGGTACTAGGGAACAGATACCATAATGGAGGAGCCAGCCAGTGTTCTGTGTACTTGAAATGTACTTTGTCTCATTTAGTCCTCAAAATTGTCCTAAAGTTTCTAGTCTGTTATTAAACTTGATGCACCAGAGTATAAAAACTAAGGTAAGTATCTTTTTGTGACCTGCAAGCACAGAGCTAGCAGAGATAAGAAAGCAAGCAAACAAACAAATTAAAAATAAAGCAAACCAAAAAAACAGGAAAGTTCAGTCTGGCTTCAGTATTAATGAGATATGACACTTTCTGTTCTTTGCAAGACTCAGGAAAGTAGGAGTACATGGTGGTTCCTGGCTGTAGTTCCAGTCCTTGGAAGGTGGAGACAAGAAAGATAATGAGTTCCAAGCCAGCCTGGGTTATATGAGACTCTGTCTGGGAAGCAAAACCCAACTGAAGGAATTAATGATGAAGTTTTTAAAACATAGATTTGTCTTTACATGCAAAATTTGAAAACTTCATGAAAACTGAATGAAGGAACCATTGGCTGCGATCAAACTCACTAGATGGACTCTTCTGTTTTCGTTTATGCAATATGCAGCAGGAACTGTGAGCTTGATGTCACAAATGTGTATCAAATAAGATGTCCCACTTGAGATCATTTTTATCTCTCTGCAACTAAATATTAAAGTTTATGTCCACTTTGGGGTGTTGAAATCCCAATTTCAAAAGTAATAGAAATTAGCAGTGCTTAGGAAAAGGGTTGGAGCCTGTGAGAATTGGGCATATGATCCCAGGTATGTTCCACACCCCCTCTGTCAAGTGAGAAGGCAGTAGGTAGGTACCATCCAGGAGCCAGGAAGGAATGTCCCTGTAGACCCTAAGGGACTTTATCTTCGTTTTCCCTTTATCTTTGATTTGGCAGACTCCAGATCTATGTGAATTGTGTTTTTGTTGTTTTTATAATACCAAGTGAGTAGTTTCCTGGCACTTCAAAAGTTGCTTAGCATTTATCACATCAGAATATCAGCTTATTTTTTAATTTTTTATATTAATTACACTTTATTTACTTTGTATCTCAGCTGTAGCCCCCTCCCTCGATCCCTCCCAATTCCACTTTCCCTCCCTCGTCTCCTCCCATGCCCATCTCCAAGTGCACTGATAGGGGAGGTCTTCCTCCCCCTCCATCTGACGCTGGCCTATCAGGTCTCATCAGGACTGGATGCATTGTCTTCCTCTGTGGCCTGGTAAGGCTGCTCCCTCATTAGGGGTAGGTGATCAAAGCACCAGTCACTGACTTCATGTCAGAGACAGTCCATGTTTCCCTTACTGGGGTACCCACTTGGAGACTGAGTTGCACTGGGCTACATCTGAGCAAGGGTTCTAGGTTATATCCATGCATGGTCCTTGGTTGGAGAATCAGTTTCAGAAAAGACCCCTAGGCCCAGATTTCTTGGTTCTGTTGCTCCCCATGTGGAGCTTCTGTCCCCTCCAGATCTTCCTATCTCCTCCTTCTTTCATAAGATTCCCTGCACTATGCCCAAAGTTTGGCTATGAGTCTTAGCATCTCCTTTGATACCCTATTGGGTAGAGTCTTATCCCAGAAGCAGAGAGACACACATTGTATATACTCACTTATAAGTGGACATTAGACATACAGTATAGGATGAACATACTAAAATCTGTACACCTAAATAAGTTGGGCAAGAAGGAGGACCCTGGGTAAGATGCTTAATCCTCACTCAGAAAGGCAAATGGGATGGACATCAGAAGAGGGAGAAAAAGGGAACAGGACAGGAGCCTACCACAGCGGGCTTCAGAATATCAGCTTCTTGAATAAGATAATCTTTTTTTTTTTCAATTTGACAAGCTGTGACTGTTTATTAGCTGAGCACATTACAAAATGAGTGCCATGAGTGGCACCTTAGTTCATTCGTCTAATAGCCCATTTATCTGGTCTTCCTTGTTGCCAGCATCCCTGCCTTCCACAAAGTGAGTTGATTTTTTCTTCAGTCCACCTCATGGAGAAGATAATTTGAAGGACCAAGGGAGTTACTCACTTCCATGAAGAATTTTCCAACTGTACAGATCTCATGAATTAGATCCTCCATGTAGGTGATCTTATTACCAAGAAATGGAGCAATCAGGAATTATCTTTCAAGGCAACTTGCTTCTTATTGATTTACCATATCCTCCTTTGTAGATGATCTCATTTACAGACTTCAGATCAGGGTACCCTCATGCAATGTACAGTTTCACAATTCTCAGCATGTTACTTGAAGCTTTGTTGA
>JAQQSO010006401.1:0-11339 GCA_028658305.1 Pachyuromys duprasi
CCTTTTCCCTTGCTGCCTTTAATATTTTTTCTTTGTTTTGTAGGATTAGTGTTTTGACTATGATGTGACGAGAGGTATTTCTTTTCTGATCTAGTCTATTTGGTGTTCTGTAGGCTTCTTGTATGTTGATGGACATTTCTTTTTTTAATTTGGGAAAATTTTCTTCTATGATTTTCTTAAAAATATTTTCCGGTCCTTGGAGCCTGGTGTCTTCTTTTTCATCTATTCCAATTATTCTTTGGTTTTGTCTTTTCATGGCATCCTTGATTTCTTGGATGTTTTTTGCTTGGGACTTTTCCCATTTTCTTTTTTCCATGATTGAGGAATGCATTTCAGCCAGCGTATCTTCAGCTCCCGAGATTCTCTCTTCCATCTCTTGTATTCTATTGGTGATGCTTACCTTTGTGCTTCCTCATCTTTTCTCTAAGTTCTCCAGTTCCAGGATCTTCTCAGTTTGTGTCTTCTTTATAGATTCTAATTCTGTTTTCATGCTTTGTATCGTTTCCTTCATTTGGTTGACTGTGTCTCCTGTTTTGGTTGTTTCCTCTCTGTCTATCTTTAATTGTTCCTGTATTTGGGCAATTAAATCCTTCTTAATTTCCTTGAGGGCCTTGTTCATTTCCTCTTTTGTGCCTCTTTTTGTTCCTCTAATATCTGCATAATTATAGCTTTAATATAGTTTTCCTGTGTCTCCGCTGCATTAAAATCTCTATTCATATATTTTGCCTTCTATCTGTTAGCTAATACTTTCTGTAGGCAGAGAAATATAAAGTAACATGATCTGCTCTTTTGTATTCTACCCAGCTGCAAATATTAATTGAAAACTATGCATCACCATTAAATAATGGTGTTAGAATATGTAAATCTTAAAAAATAAGTACAGCACACATTCTTATTTCTTCTATTGTTACACAAGTTTGTATTTCTTTTTGTTTGCTTTTTTGTTTCTTTTGGTGTGTTAAAGGTTATTTGTTTGTAAAAATCACATATAATGATAAAAAGAAATGCTAGTTCTTAATAAATAATGAATACCTAACCATTCATACACAGTAATCTGCAACTCAAGCTATACCATACAGTGTTTAAATATATCAGACTATATTTACAAAAGAGAGAAATATAATGTTTCCTGTAGAATCATAGAAAACATGCAAGAAATATAATAAAACTTATTCTCCCCCATTATTCATGTGAACCATAAAAGGTGGATTGTTTTACTGACTGCCTGGGAATAGAGCTGTGATAGCTATTTTAACTCAAATGTGTACTCTGCTGAATATCTGCAGGCCCTGGTCATTGGCTTACACTCCAGTAGATGATCCCTTACCATGCACATATAGGCAGCATTAAATTAAAAGAGAAAGAACATATCAAAGTTGAGAGAGAGAGAGAGAGAGAGAGGAATTATGAGAGCGCTCTTCCTTAAGGGAGTCTGTTTCTCCCATTCCTTAGTTGCTTATGGTTCTTCATCTGGGTTTGAGGCCTTGGGAGCTCTTTCCCTTTCTCATTAGCATTTATATTGTTGTTATTTAGGAGGTCCTGTTGGTAGGACTTCTTATATATAGCTTCTTACATTTATAGGAGACATACTCTCACAGCAAACTTTCTGTTTTTGTTTGTTTGTTTGTTTGTTTTGGTTATTACAATATTTCCACCCTTTGCAATGATCCTTTGGTCTTACATGCAGGGATTGTGTTGAAGATGAATATATCCACAATTAATATTATACATACTTAGCAGGTTGTATATTTAGAAATATACATATCAAAAATTAAAGAATAATAAGCCATGAAATTGAATAGGAGCTAGGTGAGAGTACATAAGAGGGGTTGGTGGGAGAAAAAGAAAGGGGGAAAATGAAGTAATTATAATCTTAAATGATTTTAAATAGAGAAGGAAAGAACCCAGAAAACAAATTTGTGTGTGTGTTTGTGTGTGTGTGTGTTTGTTGGAGAAGGAGATTTAGTATTGTTTGATTTTTTGTAAAGCTTTTTAGTTATCAATCCTCCTCATCCTCAAGAAACAAAATGTCTCAGATCCTTAATCTTCTTTCCTGTTGAGACAGTCAATTTCACTACCTCGAGAAAAAGGTAACCAATTGCTCAGGACTAACTGAAACTTCATAATTCCTATATTATTTATCTTTGCTGTGTTTTAAAATGTTTCGAGTTCTATTCCAGTCACACTGGTTTATTCACTATCGCATCCTCCTCCCTCATTTACCTTCCTATATAAGAATATATTGCACACAGGTTTTATAATGTAAGTAAAAAACTGTCTCCTATCCATCTATTTCTGTGTATTCCCCCACTTAAATCCCTAGGAAAGTTATACTCACTCTAAAAAAAAAAAAAAAGGTGCTCTTTCAACTTCTCTGTCTTCTACAGGCCAGCAGAACTTTCTTTATACTTCAGTTGACTGTGTTTGCTTAATTTTAAAATCAAGAGTTAATGCACAAAAGCTACAACCTTTATCTAAATGAACAGTTTAATGGATAATTTGAAAGTAGAAAAAACACTCATGAACATTTGTCTAAATTGTATTTCTTATTAAGGTCTGCCTTGTATTGGTATTAATTTTTCTTTTAATCCATCCTAATGATATAAGTGTATATTATGTCTTACGCACTCTTGAATCACTTCATACCTGTCCATTTTCTTTGTTTTCACTAGTCCCTTTATGAAATCATCAAAGATATATTAAATTAATATGGCATTGCAGCCACTGTGTTAAATACTGGAGATAAAATAAGGGCCTTCCTTGTTATGAAAGTGTCATTCCAAGTACAACACATTGAGAGAGGTATCAAAATATGACAGCCCAAGAATATAAAAGAGGTCTAGATTTGAGGAGTTAAGGAGGCCTTATGTAAAGTGATTTGTAAGAATAGAACTGGAGGATGAAAATCATGTTGCCCAAAAATGAACCTTAGGACTTCATTATTAAAGGGATGTATGCAAAAAGTTCCAGAGATGGGAGAAAATAACTTGTTATAGAAACGAAGTTTTCGTATTTCATTTGGAAAAGGCAGTGAGGACCCAGGGTAAGATCATCAATCCTCACTTAGAAAGACAAAATGAGATGGACATTTGAAGAAGGAGAAAACAAGAAACAGGACAGGAGTCTACCAAAGAGGGCCTCTGAAAGACTGTACCTAGCAGTGTATCAAAGCAGATGCTGAGACTCATAACCAAAAGTTCCGCAGAGTGCAGGGAATCATAAGAAGGGGGGGGGGGCTAGTAAGACATGGAGAGAACAGGAGCTCCACAAGGAACAAATATATCTGGGCACAGGGGTCTATTCTGAGATTGATTCTCCAACCGAAGACCGTGCACGGATATAACCTAAAACAATGTTTAGACGTGGACTGTGGCTGCTCATTATCCAAGTGGGTACCCTAGTACGGGGAACAGAGACTGTCTCTGACACGAACTCAGTGGCTGCCTTTTTGACCTCTGCCCTTCCCCGAGGGAGAAGCTGCGTTGCTAGGTCACAGAGGAGGACTTTGCAGCCAGTCCTGAAGAGACCTGATAAGCTATGGTCAGATGGAAGGAGAAGAGGACCTCCTCTATCAGTGGATTTAGAGAGGGGCAGGGAGGAGATGAGGAAGTGAGTGTGAGATTGGGAGGAAATGAGGGAGGGGGCTACAGCTGGGATGCAAAGTAAATAAACTATAATAAATATAAAAATAAAAATTTAATTAAAAAAGAAAAAGACAGTCAATGGGGAAAACGGATGATGGAAGAGGTTTAAAAATATAACATGTTACTGTGCCAGATTCTATGGATAAAGGCATGCTAGGAAATGACCTCTGAGCTTCAGAGTAGTTTACAATAACTAGAAAACAAAGAAGAAATGAGGCTATTATGGCACAGTACACAGGTACACATTAAGGAATCTCAAACAAATACAAAGATCTCCCATTAGGTGTGAGTTTTATGTTGAAATTTAATCACTGAATGCTGACTTCAAGAAACTGCTTGCATGAAGTCATTTCCTGTTTTTTGTTCTTTTATATCTTAGAGACAAAATGAGACAAGAATGAAAGAAATCCACCTTTTCTTTAGTTCTGTTTTTTTCCTTACATGTATGCACTGTTGCTGAAATAGATTGATAGAATAAAACATAATCTCTCTTTTATTTTTCTGATAAGAAAGCAGTTATTCAGCCACTTTATTAAATACTTTGAAGCTTCTGCTCTTTTCTGATAAATATTTTAAAAGAGTCTTATGTTAAATGTAATTACGTTCAGGTGTTCCCTTAGCAACCATAACAAAATCAAATACATCTGCTTTCAGAATCTGTTCATTTGAAAAACCCTTGTAGTTACACAATATTTTTTATTTAGTAGCAGAAATGGCTTTCTAAATGTGATACCATCCCTTTTTGAAATAAAGTATTACAAGAAAAAACATGTTTAAGTCAAACATACAGAGTTTTAAAATAAAGACATGTAGTGGTTTCTTCCAAAATTTTATGCACTTTGATTAATTAGCCAATAAAAAGTCATGAGGCCTATAGTTGTTACATTATATTCTGTGGATACATAGACCAAAACAAACAAACAAACAAAAAAACATAAAAAAATGTGATTCTTGGTTCTTATAAAGCTTGTAACAGTATTAAAACTGAGAGTAATTGCTACATAAGATTTTTTAAAATTTATTACAATATTCACTTTGTATGCCAGCTGTAGCCTTCTCCCTCGTTCCCTTCCAATCCTACCTTCCCACCCTCTTCTCTTCCCATGACCCTACCTAAGTCCACTGATAGGGGAGGTCCTTCTACGCTTCCTTCTGACCCTAACCTATCATGTTTCATCAGGACTGGCTGCAACTTCTTCATAGTGGCCAGGCAAGGCTGCACATGCCACATGGAGGTAATCACAGTACCAGCCACTGAGTTCATGTTATAGACAACCACTGCCCTCCTTACTAGGGAACCCCCTTGGACACTGCACTGCCATGGGCTACATCTAAGCAGGGCGTCTGGGTTCTCACCATACATGGTCCTCAGTTGGAGTTTCAGACTCTTCAAAGACAACTGGGTCCAGATATTTTTGATTCTGTTGGTCTCTTGTGGAGCTCCTGTCTTCTACAGGTCTTCCTTTCTTTCCCTTCATTCACAGCATTCACTATATTCTGCCCAAAGTCTGGCTGTGTGTCAAAGCATCTGCTATGATTCCCTGATGGGTAGATTTTTTCAGAGGCCTTGTACAGTATGCTCCTGTCCTGTTCCTGCTTTCTCCCACTTCCAATGTCTATCTCATTTGACTTTCTGAATGAGGGTTGGTCATCTTACCCAAGGTCCTTCTTACACAGCTTCTTTAGGTGTACAGATTATAGTACATAGTACTTTTATCCTATATTATATGTCTAATATCCACTTATAAGTGTATATACACCATCTGTGTTTTTCTGATTCTGGATTACCTCACTCAGGATAATCTCTTCTAGTTCCCACCATTTGACTGCAAATTTCATGATTTCCTTGTTTTTAATGCTGAGAAGTATTCCATTGTGAAAATGGACCACAATTGCAGTATCCATTCCTCCACTGAGGAACATTTGGATTCTTTCTAGCTTCTGGATATTATTAATAAAGCCGCTACAAACATGGTTGAACAAATCTCCTTGTTGTATGGATGAGCGTCTTTTAGATTTATGCCCAGTAGTGGTACAGCTAGGTCTTGAGGTAGTACTATTCCCAGTTTTCTGAGAAAGAAACAGATTGATTTCCAAAGTGGTTGTACAAGTTTACATTCCCACCAGCAGTGGAGGGGGATTCCCCTTTCTCCACATCCTCTCCAGCATGTGTTGTCACTTGAGTTTTTCATCTTAGCCATTCTGATGGGTGTAAGGTGAAATCTCTGCGTCGTTTTGATTTGCATTTCCCTGATGACTAAGAATGATAAACATTTCTTTTTTTGCTTTAAAACTTTTCTTTATTATTATTATTTATTAAAATTTATTTACTTTATATCTTGACTATAGTCATTCCCCTCATCTCCTCCTAGTCTAACCCTTCATATCTCTTCCCCCTCTATGACCTTCCTCTAGTCCACTGATAGGGGAGGTCCTCCTCCCATACTATCTGACCTTAGCCTATCAGTTCTCATAAGGACTGTCTGGATCCTCTTTCTCAGTGGCCTATTAAGGCCACATTGCCAGAAGTAGGTGATCAAAGAGCCAGCCATTGAGTCCAAATCAGAGACAACTGCTGCTCCCCTTACTGGGGAACCCACATGGAGACTGAACTGCCCATGGACTATATCTCTGCATGGGTTCTTGGTCCTCTCCATGCATGGTACTTGGTTGATTCTTCAGTCTCTGCAGGACCACTAGCCTGGAAATTTGGGCTCTGATGGTCTTCACATGGAAGTCCTGTCCTCTCCAGGTCTTTCTCTCTCACCTTTCTTCCATAAGATTTCCTGCACTGTTCCCAAAGTTTGGCCACGAGTCTCAGCAACTGCTTCGATAGATATCTCTGTGCTAGGCTCCTGTCTTGTTTACTGTTTTCTCCAGCTTCCCATCTCTGCCCTATTTGCCCTTTTGAATGAGGATTACTCCTCTTTGCTAGGGTCCTTCTTGTTGCTTAGCTTCTTTAGGACCTTTTTTTTTTTAGTATGTTCATCCTATATTATATGGCTAATATCCACTTACAAGTGCATATATACCATCTGTGTCTTTCTGTTTCTGGGATACCTCACACAGGAAGATCTTTCTTTTTTTTTAAAAAACTGGAGGACTAAGCTTTATTCAAATTAATTTTTTTCTGTTCTAAGAAAGGCATGACTAAGAATATGAAAAGGTAAAGTATAAAGATGGTGGAAATATTTTTAAAAGACACAAGCAATGAGCTATTAATTACAATATACAAAAAACCTTAAAACCTTAAAACCCAACTAGAATAAAATATCTTCTTAAACACTGTCTTTGAAGACCTCAGTAGACATTATTTCAAAGAATAAAACACTTCAGAAGAAGTAGCTCATGTTTCTGTCATTAGAGAAGTAAAAGTTTATATAGCAGTGAGGTAAAATTGTACGGTTTTTTTAAAATGTTCGAAACTTAGAACTTTTATTGCACAAAAGGCTATGTGAAGCCAAGGAAATTGTGGTTATTACCTCTATGAGTAGGAAAAGATGTATTGACATTGTAAAACTGTAAGGTTTGATTAACTAATTGATTATACTTAATTTCTTATGATTCAGCTGCCATGGTCCTTTATAGTTGTTTTTTTTTATTTTTTAATTAAAAAAATTTTTTAAAGTTTGTATTAATTACACTATATTCTCTTTGTGGTATATATGGAAATCCATCAATGTGATCCAACATTGATGGTGACAAACCTAAAGAAAAAAAATCACACATGATAATCTCATTAGATGCTGAAAAAGCATTTGACAAAATCCAACATCCATTCATGTTTAAATTATTGGAGAGATCAGGGATACAAGGCACATACCTAAACAAAATAAAGGCAATATACAGTAAACCTATAGCCAACATCAAACTGAATGGAGAGAAACTTAAAGCAATCACACTGAAATCAGGGACAAGGCAAGGCTGCCCACTCTCTCCATATCTCTTCAACATAATTCTGGAAGTCCTTGTTAGAGCAATAAGACAATTGAAGGAGATCAAGGGGATACAAATCTGAAAGGGAGAGGTCAAAGTATCACTATTTGCAGACGATATGATAGTATACCTGCGTGACCCCAAAAATTCTTCCAGAGAACTCTTACAGCTGATAAACACCTTCAACAAAGTGGTTGGATACAAAATTAACACAAAAAAATCAGTAGCCTTCCTGTATACAAAAGACAAAGGGGCTGAGAAAAAATTTGGGAAACAACACCCTTCACAATTGCCACAAACGAAATAATGTACCTTGGTGTGACCCTAACCAAGGAAATCAAAGACTTGTATGAAAAAAAAAATTCAAGTCTCTGAAGAAAGAATTAGAAGAAGATTTCAGAAGATGGAAAGATCTTCCACGCTCATGGCTTGGCAGGATTAACATAGTAAAAATGGCCATCTTACCAAAAGCAATGTACAGATTCAATGCAATTCCCATGAAATTACCAACACAATTCTTTACAGACCTTGAAAGAAAAACTCAAATTCATATGGAATAATGAGAAACCCAGTATTGCTAAAACAATCCTCTACAGCAAAAGATCTTCTGGAGGTATCTCCATCCCTGATCTCAAGCTGTACTATAGAGCAACAGTAATAAAAAATGCATGGTACTTGCATAGAAACAGAATGGTAGATCAATGGAACCAAATAGAAGATCCAGAAATAAACCCATACATGTATGGACACTTGATTTTTGACAAATATGCCAAAACCATACAATGGAAAAAAAATAGTATCTTCATCAAATGATCCTGGTCTTACTGGATGTCTGCATGTAGAAAAATGCAAATAGATCCATACTTATCACTTTGCACAAATCTAAAGTCCAAGTGGATCATAGACCTCAACATAAAACCAGACACCTTAAATCGGTTAGAAGAAAAAGTGGGGACGAGCCTTGAACTCATTGGTACAGGAGACAACTTCCTGAACAGATAACATTTCTTTAAGTGTTTCTCTGCCATTTGTTATTACTCTGTTGAGAGTTTTCTCTCTAGCTCTGTACTCTGTTTTTTAATTGGATTAATTCATTTTTTATATATTCTGGATATTAGCCCTCTGTCAGATGTAGAGTTAGTGAAGATCCTTTCCCAATCTGTAGGCTGTAATTTTTTTTTTTCTGACAACAATGCCCTTTGCTTTACAAAAGCTTTTCAGTTTCATGAGGTCCCTTTTATTAGTTGTTAATATTTTTAATTAAATTTTTATTTTTAAGTATATTAATTATATTGTATTCATTTTGTATCCCATCTGGAGCCCCCTCTCACATCCCCCCCCCCATCCCAACCTCCCTCCTTCATCTCTGCCCATGCCCCTCTCCATGCGCATTGATGAGGGAGGTCCTCTTGATCTTAGAGCCTGTGCTATTGGTGTTCTGTTCAGGAAGTTTTCTCTTGTGCCAGTGAGCTCAAGGCTCTTCCCCACCTTTTCTTCTAACAGGTTTATTGTGTCTGGTTTTATGTTGAGGTCCTTGATCCACTTGGACTTTAGTTTATGTTCAGGCTGATAAATATAGATCTATTTGCATTTTTCTACATATAGACATCTGGTTAAACCAGCACCATTTGTTGAAGATGCTATATTTTTCTATTGTTTGTTTTTTTGCTTCTTTGTCAAAAGTCAGGCATCCCATCCGTGTGTGTGTGTGTGTGGTTTTATTTCTAGGTCTTCTATTTGATTCCATTGATTCTCTATTCTATTTCTATACCATTAGCGTGCAGTTTTAATTACTGATGCTCTGTAGTACAGTTGGAGTTCAGGAATGGAGAAACTTCCAGGCGATCTGTATTGTACAGAGATGTTTTAGCAGTTCTGGGTTTTTTGCTGAAGGCGTTTATCAGCTGTAGGAGTTCTCTGGAAGAATTTTTGGGGTCACTCTTGATTACTATCATACGATACTATGTTTATAGCTTGAATTTGGCACTAGTCTTCATGCCATGGAAATAAAGCCAACCCAAAGCCAACCTACATTTTGGGGCATCTGATTCTTATTTTTTTTTCATGAATGAGTTATTAAACATTTGCCACCATATCACTGTGTATACAAAGTAATATATATATAATTTCTAAATTATGTATCTTAAATTGAAGACAGAAATGTTTCCCAAGTTACCTATATGTTAGTCACAACTAAATATGAACAACTTTAAATGGATTTAACATATACTAAGTATATTAGTATGGTACAATTGAATTAAAAGTACAAAGAAACAAAATAATAATTATAAAATGATGTTTGGGGAGAGGATCCAAGATGGCTGCCCCAGGAGGACACTGTGTCTGAGGAGCAGGACAGTAGTGTAGGCACAGCGACCAGGAGACTGAGATCTCAGACCTAAAACACCAGCATTTGCGACTGCCAGGTGAGAGGAATTCCTACAGTGGGAAAATCAAGTGGAAAAGTCCAAGGGACACCCAGCTATTCCCAGGAAAAACTCCGGAGGGAGATAGGCTGCACACAGCCGGGTTGGACGCCTAAGCCGCCATCTTGGGCTGGGTCACACCATACCCTGGACAGACTGAGTTTCACCCAGGTACCGCGGGCTGCACTGCGCGGGCCCACAATCCTCTGGGCCAGCGGCCGCCACTTTGGGCTGGGACATACGGTATCCCGGACAGACTGAGTTTCACCCAGGTACCGCGGGCTGCACTGTGCGGGCACACAATCCTCTGTGCCAGTGGCTGCCACTTTGGACTGGGGCACACGGTACCCCGGACAGACTGAGTTTCACCCAGATACCGCGGGCAGCACTGCGTGGGCAAACAACCATCTGTGCCAGTGGCCGCCACGTTGGGCTGGGGCTCACGGTACCCCGAATGGACTGAGTTTCACCCAGATACCTCGGGCTGCACTGTGCAGACCTATCTTTCTTATGAACATTGATGCAAAAAACCTCAATAAAATACTTGCAAACCGAATCCAAGAGCACATAAAAGATTTCATCCACCATGACCAAGTAGGTTTTATCCCAGGCATGCAAGGGAGGTTTAATATACGCAAGTCCATCAATGTGATCCACCATATAAACAAACTGAAGGAGAAAAACCACATGATCATCTCCCTAGATGCAGAAAAAGCATTTCACAAAATTCAACACCCATTCACATTTAAAGTCTTGGAGAGACTAGTAATACAAGGCGCATACCTAAACATACTAAAGGCAATAGACAGCAAGCTAACATCAAACTCAATGGAGAGAAACTAAAATCAATCCCACTGAAATCAGGGACTAGGCAAGGCTGCCCATTGTCTCCATATCTCTTCAACATAGTACTTGAAAACCTAGCTAGAGCAATAAGACAACTAAAGGAGATCAAGGGGATACAAATTGGAAAGGAAGAAGTCAAAGTATCACTATTTGCAGACAATATGATAATATACATGAGTGACCCCAAAAATTAAACCTTAGAACTCCTTCAACTGATAAACACCTTCAGTAAAGTGGCTGGATATAAAATCAACTCAAAAAAAATCAGAAGCCCTCCTGTACACCAAAGACAAAAGGGCCGAGAAGGAAATTAGGGAAACAACACCCTTCACAATAGCCACTAATATCATAAAGTACCTTGGGGTGACTCTAACGAAGCAAGTGAAAGACTTATATGAAAAAAATTTCAAATCTCTGAAGAAAGAAAATGAAGAACATATTAGAAGGTGGAAAGACCTCCCGTGCTCATGGATTGGTAGGATTAATA
>JAQQSO010006402.1:0-11336 GCA_028658305.1 Pachyuromys duprasi
GAATGCCATAAATGTCATTTTTTTCCATCACATAAGTTGTTGCATAGCAGTAACTTCTCTCATTAATAGAAACAGAATCCTGCCCCACTAAACTGGCTTCTTCCCTGATACTTTTGTTCTCATGCCTTGTTCTTCAAAAATTTAGTCAGGCTTTATCATAAAAATCCTCCAATTGCCACATAAATAAGAAATACTTAACCCACTGACTGCCTAATTTCCAGCCTGGACTCCCAGCCACTTACCCCATACAATGCAGCTTCCCTTCTGTCCTTTTAAGGACATTTGTACCTGTGTATTAACTGGTCCTCAAAGAATCTCAATGATTTTCTGCTTTAGCCCAACCCAGAACACACACACACACACATACACACACACACACACACAGAACTTACCTTTTCTGTTTTTGTTTCCCTGAACCTGGAGACTTATCTTCAGGACAACCATCAAAGAGACAGTTCTGTGTAACCATCTGGATCATCCTTTCCCCTGTGACATCTCACAGAAATCCATGTAGTTTATGAATGTGCATTCGTTTAAGTCTTGCATTTGCTTATTATCAGCAGTCAACACTACCACAGAACGCAGTTACTTCTATACGGCTCTAAGTGATCTCCTCAACTCTTTCCCCTCCAGCCCAGAAACCATTATGTCAAAAATGAGTAAGTTGAGTAAACAACTGATTTTCTCAATAGATCTAGCCCCAAGACACATTCTGATTATACTATAGATCATTAAGACTATCTAGGCACTATGAAGATTTTGATAGTGGCATATAAGGTCAGAGTGAGAATAAGTGTAGCTGGCATTGAGGAAAGTAAATTTGCAGTTCTTTAGGTAAGATGTTCTTTACTAATCAAGGTGAAATAACAGGCACCGGATCTGATTCCAAGACAACAACAAAACTCAGTTAATTATTTAGGCAGTATCGATTCAAGAATTTGAACGACTACAGGTACTTGTTTCTGAGCGAAATTCCCTCCAGGTAGATTCCAAGCTATCATTCATGAAGAAAGAACCTTGGTGGAACTTGTGTCTTTCAAAGCAGAAACCGGAGCGGAATACACAGAGGAACAAGGTGTGTAGAGAAGGAACGCAGCAGCTCCTGCACAAACCATCAACCTAAGCACTGACTAGACCAGGCAAGAGTGATCTAAAGAATGGCAAGAGAGCACGTCTGGAGCTCAGACGAAAGCGGGCTCCATCAATTTCTACCAGCATGGAAGCACACTCTCCTAATTCACAGGGCACGGATGGCAGTCCTCATAAGTGCAGCAGTACTGAAAAAAATAGTTGGTTCAGTGTTCCATAGAGAACAATTACTTCTGTTTATCTCTGAGTTGCCTCCTTCTCAACTCAACTGAATTGTCCCCACTTCCAACAATCATTTCTCTAGTAATAAGTTAAGCAGCAATGTCCAAATATCCACTCCAGGGGTGGTAGAAGTGATCCTAGCTGGCTGTTGCTTCTAGTAGTATTGACATGAGTTCTGAGAGATCATGCAAAATTACAGGAAATGCTCAGAGTGGGTCCTAGACCTGTGCTCTATCTTGGTTTCTCTGTTGTTGCGCTGTGATAAAACATAAAACACCAACCAAAAGCAACTTGGGAGTGCAAAAAGTTTTGTTTGGTTTTTGTTTGTTTGTTTGTTTGTTTTGTCTTACACTTCCAGACTCATCACTGGGGGAGGTGAGGGCCAGAACTCAAGGTGGGGAACCTGGAGGCAAGAACTGAAGCAAAGGCTGTGGAAGAGTACTTCCTGCCGGTTTGCTCCTAATGGCTTGCTCGTCCTGCTTATTATACACTCAGGACCACAAGCCCAGAGGTAGCAATACCCACAGTGAGCTGGGTCCTCCTGCAGCAAACATTAGTCACAAAAATGTCCTACTGTCCACTCTGAAGGAGACAACTCCTCAGTTCATGATTCTTCATCCTAGGTGTCTAAGTTTGTGTCAAGCTGTAAAAACTTGACCAGCACAACATGGCAGAAAGTAAGAGTGCAATGAATTGCTGTTCTCAGCGTGTCTCAGTTATAGTTTCTGTGGTTAGGTACTTCTAAGGGAATTGCTGCTCCACAGATGGAAAACTTGCTCTGTGGAGCCTTGGCTACATTTCCATTGCCACAGAAAAGATGCATGTCTGAATGATGCTGCCATGGCTTTGACAGATCTTCACTGGCCACAACAAGGCATAAATAGTGGCAGCTACTGATTATACTTCAATGAGCACAGTGCTTTGTTATAGTTCATTACATATTATGTAAGTAATATTGCTTTTCTTCTAGTTAAGCATAATTTAGATGAACCTAGTGTTCTCATTTCACTTTTTTCTTTTGAATAGTTAGCAGAGCTGAGTATTTTCTGTTTACTTTCTTCAGTTTGCAACCTCAGTAAACATTGACTAGATATATGATGAATGTTAATTTTTATTAAAGTAAATGTTAAATCATAAATAAATGTCATCAGTAGTAACTGGGAGAGAGCAAGAAAGAGTTTCAGGACCCTATAAGGTTTCTCCTGTGCTCACACTGATCTGTGCATCCTATCTTAATGAAACAAAAAAAAAAAAAGAGAGACAGAAAAGGAAAGGACATGATTGTTCCTAAGTATGGTGGTAAAAATCAAATGTCAGTAAGTATATTTAAGCAAATAACTATGTAAGCAAGTTCCTCCACATCTGAAGAAAAATTTAAAATATGTAAAGCCTAGATACAAAAATCTCTTTAATGAAGTTGTAGAAATTCTGTAATGAGACACAGCATATGACAATGATGAACCAGCCTGCAATCATCTTACGACTGAAGAGCCACTTCCTACTCAAGGCTCCTATATAAACATAGAGCTGATTTTAATTGCCCTCTACAGGTGACTTTACTCACAAACCACAAATAGAGACTTAGTTAGAGACATTCTTTTCTTTCTTGCACAATACCAATGGGTATTATGTGTATTCTATAAATAAAATGGATCAAAATATTTTTTAAAGAGACTACAGAAAATACAGCTACATCTGACAAGATGATACACAGTCAGTGATCTCATTATTCATCTAGAGAAAAAAATAAACACATGACGATAAAAGGAAGTAATTCACAAAGTTAGTAGTTAAGAATCCAGTTCTAACCACCTTTGTGTCCTTTTCCCTAGATATATGGTGGTGAATATGACAGTCTTTATTAAACAAAAGGAGACTGTGACAAATGATTAATCACTGATAGGGAAATGACTTGGAACTGAGACTTGTGATTGCCACATTATAGGGCTTTACATTCTTGTCTCATTAGACAAGCAAGAAAAGTAGGGTTTGGCCAACAAGGACATAACCTCCCTCCACCCAGCTAACCACATTCAGATTCTTAACCTCTTACTGCCACACCCTCTACAAAGTCCTTACAGGCTTCCTTGCATGTTTCCTTCTCCTTCATACTCAAAACATTTTCATTTTCCACATCTGAACCGTTTCATATATTCATTATGATAAAAGATGTTGGAAATGAAGAGAAAACATAAATTCTTACTGTTCTTCTCAAGTTGTTTTCAACATATATATCTATATACACTTATTGTTTATCTATGATGGATCAAATAATCAGCCTCAAAAAAAAGTCCAAGGCAAGGCAAGATTAGAAGGTGAGGGATTGTGTTTAGCTGAGGGATTCCTGAAATACATTGAACATTGATTCCTTTTCAGAGAGTTAAGCTGATGTAGAGAGAGAAAATAAATAAAAAGCTATAGATAAAAGAAGAGCTAAGCAAACATATGACTCTTACATTGGAAAGAAGAGTTTGAGAATAATATAGGCAAGCAAACGTGGTGGAATAATTTGGGAGCTAGCTACAGAAGCAACGAAGCAACTCTTCTTGGTAGACACAGAGATTCTGTTATGAAGTTTGTTGCTCTCATTTAGTTATTGCTTTTAAACTAAGTTAATCTTGAATTAAGTTTTGGTAATGGTCTTGTGCTGTATGTATTATGGCAACAAAGATGATAAAAGAAAAGATTCGAGGTATTAGGACTACACAGAAGACCATTCATGTCCCACAGTGGTTTGGGAATCAGGATATAAGCTGACAAGGAAAATGAATTAATATTTTTTTCTTAAGGTATTCTTGTATGTTTCCTTCTTTTCTTTAGTTCAACTTTAGTTTTACATTTTTCTCAACCCAGGTAGTTTTCTTTAGAGTGTGTAATTCTTTTTTTTTTTTCATTGTTTGAGAATTTTATATATGCATATGATTTTTTAATGAAATTCATTCCCTTTGTCTCTTTTCCTCATATCCCCCCCATCATTAAACCTTCCCAACTTCATGTGCTCTGTTTTTAAACATACTAATATACTTTAGTGTGCATGTATGTAGACTAATCTGGTAGCCTCTCAGGACCCCAGTGCTGATAGAAAACAGACTCTTCCCTCCAGCAGCTGTGAATTGCCAACAACTTCTCAGATAGGAGTGGAGCTTAATCAACCCCTACCCCATCGATGTTGGGTGTTTGGCTGGTTTGTTCTTTTCCGTGTCCTATGCATTTAGTCCATGGTACTACCATTCATGTGTGCAAGAGTGCTATGGTTTCTTGCAGATACTATTTAACTCCAGACACTCACTCATAGATTTGATAATCTTACAGCCACATGATCATAATGATCCCTAAGATCTGAAACATCACAGGGTATGCACCTTCTAGAAGTCCTCTCCAGCAGACCTATTGCCCATTCCTAGTAATCCCAAAGCTTCTAAGTATAGGGATCTAGTACCTGGGGTATCCCACTTGGACTTCCAAGTGTTATAGGGAGCCCACTATAGATAACCACTCAGACACAATTTGTAGTCTATTCGAAGTCTTTATTCCACTGGTTGGGACTACAGGTATTCTGGATCCAACCGTTGCATAATACTTTTAGAATAAGGAATTTTTTAACAGCAAAAACTGCATCATGGTATCTCACTTCATAGCTGCAGGGGGAGATTTTGTGCAGTCAAGCAGTTTAACAGAAGCTGAGAGAAGCAGTTATCTGGAGGTGGAGGTTCTACATAAGCAGGCAGTTTAACAGATGCTGAGATAAGCAGTTATCTGGAAAGGGAGGTTCTATACAGGCAGGTAGTTTAACAGAAGTTAAAACAAGCTAGCTAGAAAGGTAGATTCTGCACAAGCAGGCAGCTCAATATAAGTTAAAATAAGCAGTTAGCTGGGTTATCTTGACCTCTGTTTCCTAAATAAAGCTGGGTAATTTTCCATGGGGTTTCCCATAAAGGAGTTCAAATTCTAGTTTAACCAACATGGCCTCAGCAAGAAAATTCTAGTTTAACCAACATGGCCTCAGCAAGAATACAAGATGGAGCAACTCCTGAACTGTCTTGATCTAATATAATATCATAACACCTTTCCTGAGCCAAACTTCTACTAATATTCTGGTCACCTGTCCTACACTAGGACTAGGCCACAAGGAAGAAAGAACAACAACCCTAGGCTACTGGTAGTAACTCAAAGCGAAGTATCCTGATGTTTGGGCCTAGAGGAACCCACAAAGCTTAGCATCATACTGGCTAGGAATCAGTTCAGTTATTAAGTTCTGCAATACTGCTATGAGTCAAACAATGCCCCATGACCCAGGAGTCCAAGCATCAACCAGTTGAGGGAGGCAATAATTCTTGTTCTTTGCCACTCCCATGGACCACTATTGTGATTCCTGTTCTGAAGCCTGACACTCAAGACCTACAGCCAGTACAGGGTTTAAATGAAAGTCAACCAACAGCTGAAAATCATCCATCCCACAATACCAAACACATCCTTCTAAGCTTGTTGCCTTCCCCCATACCCAGAGGAAGATCTGCATAGTTATGGATCTAAAAAATTCTTACTGATGGCCCTGATCAGACAACCCATAATTATCTTTGAATGGACTGACCCAGAGGGTGAATATACCAGTCAATTAACAAGCACTTGGTTGCTGCAACTGTTCAAAAATTCACCAACAGTTTTTGATGAAGACCTGAGTGTAGAGCTATTGGAATTTAGATATAAATATCCACAAAGAGCCCTGCTCCAGAATGTAGATTATGTTCTCCTCATAGCTTCTACCATTGAGGAGCAATGGAGACAAGTAAAACCTGCCTTTTAGAAACCCTCCAAGCTCTGGAGTACAGAGTCTCAGCAAAAAAGGCTCAGTTTTACATTCCTCAGATCACATATATCCTAGAGGAATGGAAGCAGATTATTTCCCACCACCATATTTCAGCTGCAAACTCTCACATCCATGTAAAAAAGAAAAGTAAGAAAATTTCCAAGGGTGGTTGAATATTGGTGGCTATGGATAATGAGATTTGCTGATATATCCCTCTAAGCCAGCACCAGTGGTAGATTGCCTTTGAAATGAAATGAGACTGGGCAAAAAGCCTCCAAAGCCTAGACAAATGCCCTGGTGACTACCCTGGCTCTGGCTCTTCTAAGCCATTCTACCTTTATGTGGATGAGACAAGAGGTATTGCTAAGGAAGTCCTTATGCCCTGTCAGCCCTCAACCCTGTTAGTCTCCTGCCCAATAATAAACCTATGAAACCCCTACATGACTGTCTAGAGATAACTGGCTTGACCCAGTCTAATAGGTTTGATATGATTGATGTCCTGTTGGGAACACCAAATTGTTCACAGATGGGAGCAGTTTCATCCAAGAGGGCAACAGGTATTCAGCAATAGCAGTGGTAACCAAAGATAGGATGATCTGGGCACAATATTTGAGCAGGGGAACCTCAGCTCACTGACCTGAGATTTTAGCTTTTATTCAAAAACTTGGTTGGTGGAAAGACAAGGCTCATGTAGACCTCTGTTCTTTATTACACTTTTTTCAAAATATGATTTTGCCATGGAACATTATACAGGGAAAGAGGTTTGCTAACCACAGAAGGAAAAGAAACAAAAAACAGAGTAGAAATCTTAGCCCTGTTGGTAATTGTCTGGTTGAAAGTAACCACTATCCATTTTGAAGGACACCAAAAGGGTGTTTCCCCAGAAGCCAGAGGCAAAAGAGCAGTTGACTTGGACACCCAAGAAATCATCGTAGAACCAGTGGGGCCTCTCCAAATCTTGTAAGCCCTGCTGGGACACAGCGTACTAGACCACCCAGAATACAATCCAGGTGAGACTGACTGGGACGAACAAGAACTGGCTACACAGGATAAAGAGGGATGAAAGATACTGCTGGATGATAGACCTATCCTTCCCTCAAGTCTGGGAAAGTGACTGGTTATGGATCTCCACCAAACCACCCACCTTGGAGCCAGAAAACTGCTGAACTCCTCAGACCCAGGTATTATGTTCCAAATTTGAAAGAACTGATTATAATGCTACATGTTGTACAAAGGTAAGCCCCAAAGGGGAAGGAAGATCCCACAAAGGACCCAGGATTAAGGAAATGGTTCTGAGTAATATTTGGAGTTAGAATTGCTGAAATTGGGCCCACTGTTTTTGGTTATAGATATTTACTAACGTTTGTAGACACATTCTCAGAATGTATGCAACCCTACCCCACCTAGGGATGCTTTAATTGTTACTAAGAAACTTCTTCAACAAATAATTCCTAGTTTTGGACTGTCCCCAACTTTGGGTTCTGACAATGGCCCAGCCTTCATGGCTAAAATATGACAAAGGAATTAAATATTAATTAGAAATTACATTGTGCTTGTAGGCCACAGATCTCAGGTCAGGTACAAAGGTGAATAGAACTCATAAAGTGACTCTGGTGAAATTGGTCCTGGAAATTGTCAGACATTGGACTGACCTCCCCCCCCCCTTTGCCCTGCTTACTGATGGGTGTACTCCTTACTGGAAGGGGATTACACTTTTTGAAGTTATGTTCAAACCACCTCCTATCCTTCACCAAACTCCAAGAGATTCACAGGCAGAAAAATCTAATCCCTCCCCTCTCAAGTCTTTGCAGGCCTTTCCAGATGCTCACCAGGCTACTAACCAGACAATGAATAAAATCCTGCCACCTCCCTCCTCTGAACTAGCCCACCAGTTCCAACCATGATACTTGGTTTGGATAAAGAGCATCCCTACCAGGCCTCGGGAACATGCCTCAAAAGGGACCGTATATAGTTATTTCCACCACTGCAACTATGGTGAAAGTAGCTCTTGTCATCCCGCTAGATGAATCACATCCAATTAAAGACGGCCCCTGAGGAAAAAGGCAGATGGACTGTTGCTCAGACTTCAGACTCTTTAAGATAATACTGACCCCAAATCATGAACCCAGAATATTATGTTTATTCTTTTCCTTTCTGTATAGGGATGTGTGCCTAAAACTATCTGTGTCTCCCTCTCTGTATTTTGGAAAATAAGAGTAACAGACACTGAGAAGGTGCTAGTCAGTTTGATTATGGATGAGCAAATGGGGTTCCATATAGACCTCTGTTCTTTTATGCTCACTTTTGGAATTTGATTAAATTATATAAGGGACAGTTGTGGAGACCTTTATTTTGAGAAAGAAATACAAGAAATGTGGTATTATACATGACCTGTGAATGGGCACCATGCTGGCAGGGGCCAGCTAGTTGGGGGTATTTCTATTGTGCCAAATTGTGATTGGCACAATAGATTGTGAAACTGAGGCACTATGGAAGCATGGCAACACCTTTATATACATGAAAGAAGGATCCTTCCCAAATAGTGCATGATGAGAAACTGTAATCTAATACCACAAGACTAAGAGATTAAAGACAACATAGCAATGTCCATCTTGCATGGGATAATGGGAAATAAGACTAGTATGCTACCAGGATTTCTGGGTGTACCTGAACCACAGACCCAGTTTATAACCAGACCATTAGTCCACCAGCAAGTAAAAACAACTGTAACTCAGAGCAACCTAAAACAACCCTGTATGGGATTGACAGGAAGCTGCATTCTATCTGGTGTTTAAGACTTTTGGTCTAGAAATCTTACTCTACTCTGGAGTTTGCTGTTCCACTCTCTAGGTCGGTTCTTCCTATCAGCAACAATATTTTATTTATGCCTTTGAAATCTGGATATGTATAAATGGTTTAATTAGATGTGCCTCCTCTAAGGCATTCCAAAACAGTAAGTTTGTCTTATGTGTCATAATGTGATCCTGCTCCAGGTATACTTACATGACAGAGAAGAAGTGAGAACATACTTTAACATGGACACCAAGCTGCAACATGAAGAGAACTTACATCCGTCCCCATTCTGCTCCTGGTAAGAGCTTGAATTGTTGGGGCAATAGTCAAAGGAACATTGGCTCTCATAGTAAGTGGTCAAACTATAGATAATTAAGTAAACAAGTGGACCAGGACTTAGGGATATTAGAAGATTCCATATCCAAACTAGAAAAACAAGTGGACTCTTTAGCAGAAGCAGTTCTGTAAAACCAAAGAAGCTTAGTTCTTCTCTTGGAGAAACAATGATTTTGTATAGTTTTTGTAAGAAATCTGCTGTTTCTATGCCAACCAATTAGGGGTATTTAGGGGAAAACTTGCATTGTCAAGAAAATCTCAAGGAAAGGAAGGAAAAGAAACAAAGATCAATGGTTTGTACCAGTCTCTGTTTAATTGATACCCATGATACTCTCAGACCATTGGTTCTTAATCTGATAGGGCTAATGATGGGACACTGCATCCTCAACTGAGTGGCTAACTACCTCAAACTGGTCCTTAGGACCAACTATAATCCCTTAGAACTGGATGAGTCAACAGTTTGACTCATGTTCATAGAACCAGTGGCAGGGCAAGACAGTGCAGGAGATTTCATCTTATGTTCTGCTGAGGTCATTTTGATCTTCCTCATGTAAGATTTATGGAAAATTACTCCATCTGGTCTGAGAACCTGAGATTAAGTTGCCTCAGCTAGCTTATTTTAGCTTCTGTTAAACTATGTGCTTGTACCTAACCTCCTGATACAGCTAACCACTTATCTTAGCTTCTGTTAAACTACTTACTTGTGCAAAATTTACACCTGCAGCTGCCAAATAAAACACCATCATTATTATTATTATTATTATTGCTTAAAACAAAACAAAACACCTTACTCAGTTCTATACTTGAATCCTGAATATTTAGATATAGTCACAGTTGGCTGGAATAAAGACTTCCAGTTAGCTATAAACTATGTCTGAGTTGTCATCTCTGGTAGGATCCCCATAATAATGAGATGTTTTATTAGAGCTGAGCACACCACTGTCTTATTCTGTATTCATTAACCAGATATATACTCACTCTCTACTGCAAAAAAAAAGTTTCTCTGATGAAGGTTGAGGGGTGCACTAAACTATGGGTATAAAAGTATATACCTAGTGTGTGGTTTATTGCTGTGTTCATATAGTATAATAATATCATCAAGTTCTTTCCTAGAACCTATGGTGTATTCAGCCCTGGGGTTTGGGTCTAGCTCACAGTAACAGGCTGGATTCTATCTTATGGAGTGGGCCTTAAATACAATCAGAAAGTAGTTGGTTACTTCTAACATTCATGCCCTTATTATACCAATGGAACATATCTTGCCAGGCCAGTTGCTATTTTAGGGTTCACATTTGGATAAAACATTGATTATTTTTCTCTCTAGTAGCATTCTTATCACCTTCAAACAGTATGAAAGGGAGCCAATACAAGTGAAGTTTCCAGGCAGGTGCTAAATTTATTTATCTGTGTTTACCTAAGTATGTGGTGTGTTCAGCAATAATGTCTTACCATCATGTTCAGCAAGGTAACCAAGAATAATAGTAGTAACATTTAATGTTTTGGAGGCCACCTATGGGAAAAACAAGTCAAAAAAGGCAACTCATTCTTGACACTGAGCTTTTTATTTGATAGGCTGGTATCTTGGGGTGCATTTCTATGCCCAAGTATAAAGGAACTCCATTTAAACTCTTTTACACATCATGCATCTTAGAAAGATTCTAAACTAGTAAGTTTCCATATGGCTTTTTCAAAAGTCTTCAGTGTTCATTGTGGCTGCCTCACCTCCTCTTTTACTCTCTCCCATACCCTATCCCATTTAACTCTTTCCATTCCAGTTCTTCTCTTTTATCTTCATATATCCTGTGTTCTGCCTTTCTTTCCTTGAAAAAAATTCCTTTATGTTTTAAAATTTATTTTTATTTATTACAATTTATTCACTTTGTATCCCAGCTGTAGCCCCCTCCCTTGTCCCCTCCCAATCCTATCCTCCCTTCCTCTTCTCCTCCCATGCCCCTCCCTATGTCCACTGATAGGAGAGGTCCTCCTCCCTTTTCATCTCACCCTAGCCTATCATGTCTCATCAGGACTGGCTACATTGTCTTCCTCTGTGACCTGGTAAGGCTGTCCCCTGACCCCAGAGGGAAGTGAT
>JAQQSO010006403.1:0-11336 GCA_028658305.1 Pachyuromys duprasi
AGGGACTGTTTCAGTCTTGAACTTGATGGCTGACTCTTTGACCCTCCCCCATACAAGCCGGGGAGTGACACACTGGCTGGATCCCAGTGGACTGCATTGCAGCCAGCCCTGAGGAGACAGGATGAGCTGGGGTTGGATGGAAGGGGAGGAGGTCCTCCCCAGCTGGGTGGACTTGGAGTGGGCGGGGAGGAGATGAGGGAGGGTTGGGGAGGGTGGGAGGGAGTGGGCGGGCTGGGCATGGGATGCAAAGTACCTAACCTGTGATTGATAACAAAAAATAAAAAAATTAAAAATAAAAAAAAAACCTCAAGTGACAACACATGCTGGAGAGGTTGTAGAGAATGGGGAGCCCTCCTCCATTACTGGTGGAAATGTAAACTTGTACAACCACTCTGGAAATCAATCTGGCATTTTCTCAGATAATTAGGAATAGTGGTTCCTCAAGATCCAGCTATACCACTCCTAGGCATATATCCAAAATATGCTCAGAACACAACAATTGAGTTAATTTTTTATCCAGAAACATTGCTGAATTTGTTTATCAGCTGTAGGTGTTATCTGCTAGATTTTGGGAGGTCATTCATGTATATTATCATATCATCTACAAATAGTGATACTTTGACATTTTCCTTTCTGATTTATCTTCTATATTTCCTTTAGTTTTCTTATTGCTCTAGCTAGGACGTTCAGTACTACATTTAAGAAATATGGAGAGAATGGGCCTCCTTGCCTTGTCCCTGATTTAAATTACTACCACTGAAATGAGACACTTCAAATTATTGAGATTTTCATATGTATACATTAAAGTAAAGTCTACATTTTATTTAGAAATTTTTTCATTACCTTTGCTGCTTTTGTTAGTTTTCCCTTTAAAAATAACACCTTATTTTCTCATTTTTATTTCAAAATGTAGTTATCCCTACTAATTTTATCTAGTGCATGTAAATTATTCCTTGTTTTTTGAGTTCATTTATATTGATATGTAAATCTTAGCAAGTTAATTTATACTATTCCTATTAAATCTTACATATGTTACTAATCTAGAGTAATAGAAATTCCTGGAAGCTGAAGCCTCTGTGGTTCAGGCTTGCAAAAGATTAGATTGTAGAAGTCCAGAAGCTTCCTGCCCTAGGCCTAGAGATGGTTAGAAAGAAATGCGCTGAGCTTAGCCCAAACCACGTATTTGTAAAGCTTGGATATGGCTCTAATCTTATTCCCTCTTCAGAGGAAATAAAAGCAACATTTACAGTTTTACTTTAAACAACTTTTTTTCCCAGGTGTTTGAATATAGTCACCACTCTTTTTCAAATTATCCTATTACCACTACCACGTGTGGTGGCTCGAACAAGAATGACCCCCAATGGCTCATATATTTTAATGCTTAGTCACCAGGTATTGGAATTGTTTTATATGAATAGAAGGACTTGGAGGTGTCCTTTTGTTGGATGAAGTGTGTCTCTGGGGATGGGCTCTGAGGTTTCAAAAGCCCAAGCCATCTCAGTCTTGCCGTCTCTGCTTTTGGATCAAAAAATACATTCGACTACTTCTCCAGTCCTATACTCTCTCATTGTCATGATAACAGACTAAGCCTCGAAACCTGTAAGCAAACCCTCAATCGAATGCTTTGCATATAGGAGTTGTCATGGGCATGGTGCTTCTTCACTGCAATAGAATAGTGACTAAGAGAGATCCCTCTCCCCTTTTTCTAGTGCTGAGATTTGAGCCTGGGTTGCTGCTTCTCACTCTACAACAGTGTTCTATTCATATACCAAGTAACTTTGTTTTAACAGTGTGTGCTTTGGAACCTTGTCAAAAAGTAAGATATTATGGAAGGATTGCCAACTGGGAAGAATAAAGAAAGCTAGTGTTCCAAGAACCTTCAGAATTTGTTTGAATTTGCATCTTATGGACTTCACCTCTTTTGGGTAATGGAATCTTTGATTTATTTGGATGCTATTAGTGGAAAACAAATTGCTGAGGCATTCCCAGAACATTTGTAATTCTATCCATAGGCAGACCCAGAGCTTCTCTTTCATTTAGGATTAGCATCTTATAGCTGTTCTTGTCTATTAAAGTTACAGTGAATGCTACAGACAACCAGCTGTTGCCCTCATAAACCAAATACAAACTGCTTCAAGTATATCATGACTTGGCTTAAACCTACACACTAGTGTGAGGTTTTGAATGATATGGCAGAGTTCTCTGAAAGGAAAATTATATTTACAGTTACAAAAGCCACTTTTAGTAATTCAAGAGTGAATACATTATTGAACATTTAATTTGCTAAGTTTGCATTTGAGCAGTGGCAGGACACAATGAGTCATTTCTCTGTTCATGCGATGTGACAGCTTGAAAATCGTGAAGCATTATCTGCCTCAGCTGTTACATGTCCGATACACTAAGCATAAAATTGACAGATAAAAGTGAATGGAAGTTGTCTCGGCAGGTGACCTTTCAACTTTTAGTTTAAATCAGACTTTTAAAATCTAAGTTTTACTATGATGTACTGATATGCGCTCAAATCCCCTGAAAGAGGAGAGCAATTGAGAATGTAATTATGTTTCCTTGTGAGGAATATACACTAAAACATTACAGTGTGATCCAAAAACAATTACACATATTTAAATACAATTGGTAGTTACAATGTTCACTATTTAAATTAATTATAACAGTATCATAATAGCTAAATACATAAAGGGATACTTGAAATTAAACACATAATTAGGATGTAGGAGTTTAAATGTAGACCTGCTTAAAGGGTTGCTTGTGTTGAGAAAGGATCACTGTTAGTTTTTGTCTTCTCACTTATTTCGGTCAGTTAATGTGATTTTTGATAACATTGCTGGAAAGAAATGTGAAGATATTTTGCATTATTTTTGTCTTTTATATACGTTTCATTTAAGTTCATGGTCATTGTAGTTTAGTTTGCTGAAAAAAACGCAGACGGTGAATGCAAATATGTACAACAGGTTAATTTGTAATTAAATATGATTTAAATATGGTTGAAAAAATAATTCCTACAGGATATGGACAAAAAAAAGTAAAGAGAAAATTCTGTGTGAAAGGCACTGTAATTTTATGACTCTTTAACAATAAATTCAATAAATTACTTTTATACTTATTTTCTTACTTTGAGTTTTTGAAAACAGGCTTTTTATTTTTCTGAGAGAGGGTTTCTCTGTGTAGCCTTAGCCTTGATTGTTTTGGACTCATTTTGTAGACTAGGCTGTCCTCAAAGTCACTGAGATTTGCCTGCCTCTGCCTCCCTGAGTGCTAGTATTAAAGGCATGTGCCACCATACCCAGCTGAAAAAAAATATATATATATACATACAATATATATATATATATATATGTTCCCACTAAGTTTTGCTCTTTATCTCTCCTCAAATCCTCTCCAGCTCCACACTAACACAACTCTATGCCTTCATTCTTTCTCTTTAAAAAACAGTCAGGCAAACAGAAAACCAACAATGAGAGAAATAGAAAAAAAAGGAAAAGGAAAAGGAAACAAAAATTATGTACACATGCAAAGACACACACCCACATGGAAAATCCATAGTACAAGCAAGAACTCAAGGAACAGTAATATATACATCAGACAAGTAAGGTAACAAAAAGATTCCCAGACAAAGCTTTATTAGATTAGAAAAACAAAAGCAAACCCCTACAAATACCATTGAATTTGTTTTAAAGTGGCTTTTTTGGGGCCTGGCCTTAAGTGGAACTTTGTATACCCGGTGAAAGATTTTTTTGTAGGAAACTATTGGTTTGCTTTGTGAGCAGTTTTCATCTGAAGATAGCTTATATTGACAATTTGACACACATATTCTTTTACTGCCTTGTTAGAGAAACTGAAACTATTTTAATCACTTTGGAAAAGCATTTCAGAAGTCTGATTTTAGACTTCTTGTGATAGAAAAGCAAGGAAAATTATTACTATAATTATATAGTTTTACTCAAATGAACAAGTATCACACATGAATTTTTGAGAAAAGTAACTTTGTCTTCAAAATATTGAATATTGTTTTTTTGTTTGTTTGTTTTTTTGGGACCAGGTTTTCTTGTGTAGCCTTGGCTATCATGGACTTGCCTTTTAGACAGGCTGGCCCTGAGATCACACTGAGCCCCCTGCCTCCCTGAGTGATGAGATCACAGGCATGCACCACCATACCCAGGTTACAAATCCCACTTTATATCATAAAAGAAATCCAAGAGTTAACCTTTAGAGAAACATTTTTTGAACTTTAATAGATGTTTTTCCTTGTAATTCAGAGTTTTACCCTACTTCCAGGATTATCTTCAGTTGTAATGTTGATATTAAGATTGGAGATGTACCGGAATAAATAAACAATTATGATAAAGATACAAATGTCGATTTCTCTTTTACTTAACAGCTGAGTGGGGGCTGATTGGTTTCTCTATTAGTTTATTTATTGAATGCATGGTCTTCATTATGATAGGATTAAAAGGTGACAGAAACTAAAGATGAAGGTCATAGTGGGAAGTAATTATTTACTGAGAAACATTGTTCTCTTGAAGTAGGTTCCTGAGAGACTAATGTGCTAGGAAAGAGCATTACTGGTCTCTTCATATTCTCAGGCTTTCAGTATTATTATCTCATTTCTTCTGTATGCCTTCCAGCTAATGTTACTAAACCCACTGTGAGACTGATGGACTGCGGACAGTTGTACTGATAACATCTGCATCTTAGAGGCCTTATTCACAAATAAAAAATGTGGCGTTCGGTTTTACTTACTTTAACATTTCCCACATGACATATTTTTGTAGCTATTTGGGCACAAAACCATTTGCTTTGCTCAGCATTTCTCAACTGCTTGTTGTACTTATCCAGATTGAGTTTCTTGTATGAAAGGAATTCAAACAGATGGAAGGGATCATGTCACCAAGTTCCTATTAAAAGATAGTTTTATTTTAAATATTTTAAAGCAATAGTTGTCAAATATATATATATATATATATATATATATATATATATTCCAGTATATATATATATATACTGGAATGTTATACTGGAATGCACCTGTAATCCTATCTCTAGGAAGGCTGAGTCAGAAATAGCTTCAGCATTACAGAAAGTTTAAAGCTAGCTCAAGCTGTATAATGAGACATTTAAAAATGTAAATAATAATAACAATGAATTATACTGTCATATAATTGAAACTAAGGCCACAGGATTTTTGCTAAGTCCTACACTACCAAAACAAAAGAAAATATGGAACCTTGAGTTCTCATGAATATGGTATCTATAGGCATATCATGTTCTACAATCATTGCATTCAAGTACATATTAAAAATCATTAAATCTTAATCCCTGCCTTTAAGAAATGCCTTCGTTAGAATATCAGTATGGTAATCAGAAAAACATTATATTTGGAATATTATATAATTATGAGATGCTGTAAAATAGAATATTTGCATAAGAGATTATACAATATATGTTTATGATTCTAGAAGAAACCAAAACTGTATAAACTACCATAAAAGAGGGGTAAAACAAAAAGAATAAGTGACAGAAGTTTTTATATTGAAATTTAAAAAATCTTTTAAACTGATTTTGTAGCTCAAAGTTTTTATTTCTTTGGGAACCTGAAATAGAAAAACGACTGAAAGGGTTATAGTAGGTATTTCAATTTGGCACCGTGTTTCACTATTCACTCATATCTAGGCCTAGTTAATTAGAAGGTAGAAAGAGCACATTATATTCATTCATAGAAAATTTAAAATATTTTTGGGATTATAATGTAACTATGTCTTTACCCTCTTCTGTTTACTCCTTCAAAATGCACTTACATATCCTTGCTCACTTTCAAATTTATGGCTTTTTTTTCATTAATTGTTATTACATATGTAGTATATCCATATATATTTATAAATACATAAATGCTTACTCTAGTAATGTTACTTTTATGTATGTTTTCAAATATGGTCATTTGCCTCAAATCAACTAAGTTGGAAATACACAATAAACAATATCAGGTAATCACAATGTGGTCTTCATGTTACCTGACAGACATGTGATAGAATCTGTTTGCAATGAAGAGATTTTGGAGTATCTAGAACTTAGGAGAAAGTTGAAAAAAAAAGGTGTAGTGTTATTGTATAACAGTTTCATCCAATACTGAAACATCCTAGCCTACAGGAAATCTGTTTTAACAAGAAATTAAACAACTTGAAACAGCTTCAGGAAACTGACCAGAATCACTAGACCCTTTCCTGCCAGAGTAAGTAATGATAGCTGAGACTTCATTTTCAGAGAAAAGGAAGGTAAGCAGCAAAGGAGACTCTAAGACCAGAGTAGCTGTCTGAGAAGCAAAAGCCCAGGTGTGCTGCCTGGAAGACATTTAGACCAACTGAGACACCTGAAAAGGATATTCTCCAACCCTCTTAGCTCCCTGCAGGCTGTCCAGTGTGCTCTAGGTTCCCATGCTGGGAAGGGCTTTAGTAATGAAGCTAGCTGCCTTTGAGTAATTTCTGTTCTTGTAAGTAGCCCCTCACAATATCTCTGTAAATCATCCCAATAAAATGTATTAGAGATAGTGGGACCTGGAAAGTACTGGAGCTCCACAAGGAGAGCAACAGAACCAAAATACCTGGGCACAGGGGTCTTTTCTGAGATTGGTACTCCAACCAAGGACCATGCTTGGAGATAACCTAGAACCCTAGCACAGATGTAGCCCATGGCAGATCAGTGTTTATGTGGGTAAAGTAAGGGAAACAGGAACTCTCTCTGACATGAACTCAGTGGTGGGCTCTTTGATCATGCCCCCTCCCCCTGAGGGTGGAGCAGCCTTTCTAGGCCACAGAGGAGGACACTTGATAAGCTAGGTTCAGATGGTTCAGGTATCAGTGGAATTAGAGAGGGGCAGGGAGGAGATGAGGGAGTGTGGGATTGGGAGGAAATGAGTGAGGGGCTACGGCTGGGATACAAAGTGAATAAATGTAATTAATGTAAAAAAATAAAAAAATTAAATAAAAAATTGGTTCAACAAATTGGACTTTGGTGCTATCTGTACTTGGTTTGCCATGGGTACCCTCTCTTGGGTAAATGCATAAGGTATGTTTCATCTCTTCAGGAAAATGTTTTATTAGAAAATTGGTGTGATATGGTATATACTCACTTATATAGTCCTATAGGATAGGAAGGTCATGCTGAAATTTATACACCTAGGGAAGATATACAAGAAGGATGACCCCAGGTTGGTATGATCAATGCTCCTTTAGATGAACCAATGGGATGGACATTGAATGGAGGATAAAACAAGCAACAGGACAGGAACATACTAAAGAGGGCCTCTGAAAGAATCAATATAGCAATGTATCAAAGCAGATATTAAGAATCACAACCAAGCCTTCAGCAGAGGGCGGGAAAAAAGAATAAAAATAGGGGAAGTTAATAAGACTTGTGGAGAACAAGAGCTCCACAAAGACCAAACTGGGCAGGGCAGAGGCGTCTTCTATGGGACAGTTTCTCCAACCAAGGACCATGTGTGGATATGTCCTAGAACTCCCGCTCAGAAGTGGCCCATAGTAGCTCACTATCCAACTGAAGACCCTATTAAGGGGAACAGGGACTGTTTCAGACATGAACTCGATGGCTGGCTCTTTGAATCTCCCCCATACAGGACAGGGAGTAACAGCCTGACTAGATCCCAGGGGAGGACATTGTAGCCAGCCCTGAGGAGACAAGATGAACTGGGGTTGGATGGAAGGGGAGGAGATCCTCCCCTGTAGGTGGACTTGGAGTGGGAGGGGAGGGGATGAGGGAGGGATGGGGAGAGTGGGAGGGAAAACGGGAGGGGGCTATGCTGGGGATGCAAAGTACCTAACCTCTGATTGATATAAAAATAAAAATAAATTAAAAAAAGAAAATTGGTGTGTACACTATGATTATGCAAACCTATAATAACTGTATTCAGGAAGCTGAGGCAAGATCTCCATAAATTAAAATCTAGCCTCAGCTACCTATTGAGATCCTCCTTGAGTAAAATTTGCATTTTCTATCTATTAGTTTTCTGTGTTTACTTTGCTTTGTTACCTATTTAATGATGATATTTTGGAGTAATAATTAATCCTGTAATGAGTCTGTGGTCATTCAGTGATTCACAAGTCTGATTTGAGTTTACTTTTAATAATAGAGGCTGATTATTAAAACAATAATAACACTCGCTGGGACCAAACCATAGAGCTCTCTTGGGAAGGACTCTGCTATAGTTAGTCCAAAGAATTTAAAGACAAAACACACAAAGTTATTATTTTTCTGGTGCCAAGTTAACGCATAGCCTGTCTACATGCAGGCGGTGCTTGATTTTGTAACAGACATCACTCAGATGCCTCAACTATTCAAGCGATCCTTTCATACAAAATCAGAATTTAGCAGCTAGCATGTTGATCTTGTGACTCATTATCTTGTAAGCAAGGCTGAGGCACTGAATGATTTTACAATTATCAGGATTTTTGTGTTGGTTTGTTTGTTTCCTTTTCTTTTGTTTTTTGAGACTCGGTTTTTCTGTGTAGACTTGGTTGCCCTGTAACTTGCTCTGTGGAGCAGGCTGACTTCTTATTCCCAGAGATCCACCTGCCTCTCTCTGTCTGTCAAGAGCTGGGATTTAAAGGAAGTGCCACCACAGATGGCTCTATAATTGGTATTTTAAGAATAGCCCAACTGAATCAGAAAGTTGATCATCTTGGGCAACTTGGGTTCCAAGTTGCATTCAAGGTTGGAACAATTTCTCATGGTTTACAAACTAAAAACAATTTTATTTAATTAATTTATTTATTCACTTTATATCCCAATTGTAGCCCCCCTCCTCACCCTCTCCTGGCCCTACCCTTTGTCCTTCTTTACCCCTCCCTCTCCCATATTCCTCCAAAATGGGTAGTTCCCCCTTATCAAAGCACCCCAGCTTATCTAATTGCATCAGGACTAAATGCATCCTTTTACTTTGTGGCTCAGCAAGGCAGAGGAAAGGGACTAAAAAGCAGACTATAGAGTCCATGTCTTAGAGTGCCTTCCACCTTGCTAACTAGGGTACCCACATGCAGCCCAACGAGCCACTTGACTACATCAGTGTAGAGGGCCTAGGACTAGTCCATGCTTGCTCTTTGGTTGGGAGCTTCAGTCTCTACAAGCCACTCTGGGCCCTGGTTAGTTGGCTCTGTTGGTCTTCTTGTGGAGCTCCTGTCACCTCCAGGTCCTTCTATCCTTCCCCCAACTCTTCCACAAGGCTCCCTGTGTTCCACCCAATCTTGGTTGTGAGTCTCAGCATCTATTTTCATTCTTGCTGGGTGGAGCTTCTAAAAAGACAGCTATGCTAGGTTCCTGTCTATAAATATGGCAGAATATCATTACTGGTGTCAGGGTTTGCATTTCTCCAATGGGCTGAGTCTCAGAATGGGCCAGGCATTGGTTGAACATTCTTTCAAACGTGGCTCTATCTTTATCCCTGTATATCTTATAGTCAGAGTAAATTTGGGGTCAAAGTTTCTGTGGGTGATTTGGTGTTCCCCTCCCTCCACTAGGAGTCCTGTGTAGTGAGAGGATGTGCTCTTCAGTTCCCATGACCCCTCCTTCCAGGATTCTCAGTTCCAGTCATACCATATCCTCCCTGAAACCTACCCTGTATTAGGTCTCCAACTTGTCACAGAGATGCTTATGCCCAAGGTTTCTTTTCTCCCTGTAATCTCTCTTTCTTCCTGACCATATTCTCCCCAGGTCTGATCACCACACTCATTTTTCTCTGCAATCCCTATCCTACCTTGTTCCTTGTCTTCAACCACTTCCCCTGTCTATCCTATTTCAACTTCAGAACAAGATTTTAAGCATATTCCCTTGGATTCACCTTGTTACTTATCTCTCTGGGTCTGTGAATTGAAGTATGGCTGTCCTGTACTATCTGGCTAAAATCTGCTTATAAATGAGTACATACCATGTGTATCTTTCTGAGTCAGGGTTACCTCACTCAAGATGATCTTTTCTAGTTCCATCTGTTTCCCTGCAAGTTTCATGACTGCATTGTTTTCAATGGCTGAGTAATATTTCATTGTGTAAATGCACCACACTCTCTTTATACATTCTCAGTTGAGGGACATCTAGGTTGTTTCCAGATTCTGGCTGTTACAAATAAAGCTGCAATGAACATAATTGAGCAAATGTCCTCGTTGTATGGTGGAACATATTTTGGGATATGTCCAGGAGTGGTACAGATGGGTCTTAAGGTAGAGTGATTCCCAATATTCTGAGAGAGCAGCAGATTAATTACCAAAGTGGTTGTACAAGTTTTAACTCCCACCAGTAATGGAGGAGGGTTTCCCTTTCACCACGTCTTTGCCCGCATGTGGTATCACTTGAATTTTTGATCTTAGCCATTTTGATGGCTGTCAGGTGAAATCTAAGAGTCATTTTTATTTGAATTTTTGTGATGACGAAGGATGTTTGAACATTCCTTTAAGTGCTTCTCTGTCATTCAGTATTCCTCTGGTTGAGAATTCTCTGTTTAGCTCTATATCCTATTCTAAAACTGAATTATTTTGGTTTTGGTATTTGTTGGGATGAAAACAAATTTATGTTTACAAATCTTTTCTCCCTGACAATATCATCAATAAAGATTATGTGTGCATCATTTGAAATACACTAAATGTGTAGGCATTAAACATTAGACTTGAATCAATACCATCTTAGGTAATTTGAAACTGAATTTATCACTTCTAGTACATAACTTAAAAATAAAACTCTGTAGGATGATTTATAATGTTTATAAAGGAAGCTGAGAACTACACAGATTTTAGGTATAGAAAAATATTTTATTTTCTGGATTTTTTTAATTAATTAATTAATTTTTGTATCAATCACAGGTTAGGTACTTTGCATTCCAAGCGTAGCCCCCTCCCTCATTCCCTCCCACCCTCTCCCTCCCTCCCTCATCTCCTCCCCGCCCCCTCCAAGTCCACCAACAGGGGAGGACCTCCTCCCCTTCCATCCAACCCCAGCTCATCCTGTCTCCTCAGGGCTGGCTGCAATGTCCTCCCCTGGGATCTAGCCAGTCTGTCACTCCCCAGCTTGTATAAGGGAGGGTCAAAGAGTCAGACATCAAGTTCATGACTGAAACAGTCCCTGTTTCCCTCACTAGGGTCTTCAGTCTGACACCAAGCTATCATGGGCCCCATCTGAGCAGGGGTTCCAGGCCATGTCCACACGTGGTCTTGGTTGTAGAAACCGTCTCATACAAGACCCCTGTGCCCTGCTCAGTTTGGTCTTTGTGGAGCTCTTGTTCTCCCCAAGTCTCACCAACCTCCCCCATTTCTATCATCACTTCT
>JAQQSO010006404.1:0-11335 GCA_028658305.1 Pachyuromys duprasi
GACTCATGACAATCCTCCTGCATCAGTGTCCTGAGTGTAAGCCACAGATTTTAGCAGGGATATTGTAGAAATACTAATAAAAAAAGAACAGAATCACAGTGATCTTGATCTAGTTGACTTTTATAGAAGATTCTTCCCAGTGTAACATGGCCCCAGACTGAAGCATGTCAAGCCGGGACATGTTTTTTGTGCTTATAGACTCACCCGAGAAAGGCTCAGTGCTACACTAGGATCCTGAACACTCAGTGTATTTGTCTGCTAGCTAATGAAGACTTTGTATGGGCTAAATTCCTGTCTGAGTCACACCAAGGTACTGGCTATTGTAAGGGGTGTTGTTTCCCTAATTCCTTTCTCGGCCCTTTTGTCTTTTTTATATAGGATAGCTACTGATTTTTTTTTTAGCTAATTTTGTATCCAGCCACTTTGCTGAAGGTGTTTATCAGCTGAAAGAGTTCTCTGGTTGAATTTCTAGGGTCGCTAATGTATACTACCATATCATCTGTGAATAGTGATACTTTGACTTCTTCCTTTCTGATTTATATCCCCTTGATCTCCTTGAGTTGTCTTATTGTTCTAGCTAAGACTTCAAGAGCTATGTTGAAGAGATATGGATAGAGTGGGCAGCCTTGCCTTGTCCCTGATTTCAGTGGGATTGATTTAAGTTTCTCTCCATTTAGTTTGATGTTGGCTATAGGCTTGCTGTATATTGCCTTTACTATGTTTAGGTATGTGTCTTGTATTTCTGATCTCTCCAAGACTTTAAACATGAATGGGTGTTGAACTTTGTCAAATGCTTTCTCATCATCTAAGGAGATGATCATGTGGTTTTTCTCCTTCGGTTTATTTGTATGGTGGATCACATTGATGGATTTCCATACTTTGAACCACCCCCTGCATGCCTGGGATGAAGCCTACTTGGTCATGGTAGATGATATCTTTTATGTGCTCTTGGATTCAGTTTGCAAGTATGTTATTGAGTATTTTTGCATCAATGTTCACAAGAGAGATAGGTCTGAAGTTCTCTTTTTTGTTGGGTCTTTTTGGGTTTTAGGTATCAAGGTGACTGTGGCTTCATAGAATGAGTTTGGTAGTGTTCCTTCTGTTTCTATTTCATGGAATAGTTTGAAGAGAATTGGAATTAGCTCTTCTTTGCAGGGCTGGTAGAATTCTGTGCTGGAACCATCTGACTCTGGGCTCTTTTTGGAAGGGAGACTTTGGATGACTGTTTCTATTTCCTTGGGGGATATAGGACTATTCAATCTATTTACCTCATCTTTATTTAATTTTGGTATATGGAATCTACCAAGAAAATTGTCCATTTCAATTCTCCAAGTGGACTTGGAGAGGGGCATGGGAGGAGATGAGGGAGTATGGCATTGGAATGGAATGAGGGAGGAGGAAGGGGGCTACAACTGGGATACAAAGTGAGTAAAGTGTAATTAATATAAAAAATAAAAATAAAAATAAACCTTATTCGGATCAATTTAGACACAATTGTGGCCAGTTATTGAATTTTTGTGAATATGTATTACTTTAGCATATAGTTGCTGAGAAAGTATCATATATTCTGTGGTGATTTAGTAATATGGATTGATAATTAAATTTATTTTTGTATCAAACCTATGGGTCAAGAACTGTTTTATGAAAGTATGAATAACAAAGAGCAGTGCTCAACGGCATTGAGTACCCATCCCAAAAGTATAACCATAGAAGGAGGAAGCACTGTGCTGATCATGCTTCAAGTAACTTTCTATATTAAAGAACCATATGAAATATATATCCGGATCTTACTATTGATAAATCTACTGTGATCAGCTTGTGGTTATATCTGGGAGATATTTTCCTAACTGCTTATTGGTATAAGAGGGTCCAGCTCATTGTGGCCACCTAGGAAGGTGGGTTCTGGTTGTACGCAAAAGTAACTGAACAAGCCAGAGGCAGCAAGCCAATAAGCAGCATTCTCCATGGACTCTGCTTCAGGCCTCTGCCTTGAGTCTCTACTGTAGCTTTCTTAGATGACCTTCTTTAACCTGTAAGAAAATAAAAACTAGATTGCTGGGGGGAAAAAACCCTCCTGTTTGAGCAGTCTTCTCTGGTGAATACCCCACAACACCAGTAAAAGGGCAAATGCATTCATTTTCACATGCATAACGACTGCTTACAGTAATTGAACATAGTCTAGGCCACAATGCAAGTATTTATTTAGATTTTCAAGACAAGGTTTCTCTGGATAGCCCCAGCTGTCCTGAACTCACTCTGTAGACCACATCTACCTGCATCTCCATGCCTGGGCTGCATTTTCCCCCTGTGTTTCCCTCTACATGATTTGAGACAAGTATTTTTCAGCGTGGGATGACTACTGGTTCAAAATCAAAAAACACCACCACCAACAACAACAGCAAAAATAAAACAACAACAACAACAAAAACCTGTCATGCCAGGCATTGTTAGGAAGTTTCAGGTTATCTTCTGAGGCTTTTGTCACCATCCTTAGCTGTTCTGAGTCTATAAGGATAGCCTTGCTTGTGCCCATCCTCAGTGATTTCCCTACTTACTCAACTCTGAAGGCTTTTTGGTTGCTCCAGCTTTAAAACTGGTGTGCATATATTTAGAATATTTTATTTTCAATTACATATCTGTGTAGGGGCATATATGCAGTGAGTGAGGGTGACATCAGAGACCAGAAGTATTCAGTCCCCTGGATCTGGAGTTACACATGGTTGTGAACCATTTAATGTGGGTGCTGGGAAGAGAACTCAGGACTTCCGGGAAAGCAGCAAGCACTTGTAACTGCTGAGCCATTTCTCCAGTCCTTCAGAGGAAGTGTAAATTGCACAAAATAGCTGGTTTTATGACATTTAAACAGACACATATAAGGTACTTCAATCATATTTTTAAAGTATCTGGTGATTTTGCACTTAGATGTAATTTTTTAACAGGCAAAGTAGTGGGTTTCCTTGTACAATTTTAACGTGTCTTGGGTTTGTTTAACCCTCTCCCCACCCCTTCCTCCTTCCATCTCCCTGTCTTCCATCCCACTTAAACCTTTTCACACTCTGTTGGGTTCTTAAACCTGTACCTCCCTTCCAACCCTTATTCCACCCTAATCCCTTCCAACCTCCAATACTAGGTAGGAAAGAAAGAAGATTAGGTGGAAAAGGGGGTGTAGACCTTTATACATTACTTCCTGCTGATTAGGAACATAGAGTTCCCTTTGGCAAGTCCAATATTCGTTGTCAGAATCTCCAGCAGTTCAGCCAAACAGCAATCCAGCAATAGTAAATGCAGCAGCAGGACGGACCAGCAGCAGCTGCCCTAGGCATTCTTATGGCTCCCATTTGGACACTCTCCAGAATCCTCAGATTTAAACTATCTGAAGCTGGCAAAGTGCACGCTCCTACTAGTGCAAGAGGCAAGTCACTATCACCTGCTGTGAAGCAGCCTCTTATCACACCCCTGGGATTAAAACCAAAACAGTCACATAAACAGAGCTTGGTTTCCCATGCTTATATATAATGCCAACATTCACGGGACAGATGCAGGTGAGTCTCTGTAAGTTCCAGGCCAGTCTGTTCTACAGAGTGAGTTCAGGACAGCCAGGGCTACACAGAGAAACCCTATCTCAAAAACAAATCACAAAAGTAGGGTTTTTTCCCTCCAAGACAGAGTTTCTCTGTGTAGCCTTGGTTGTCCTAGTTTTGTTTGTTTGTTTGTTTGTTTGATCTACTTGTTTACTATGTGTGTGGAACCATAGAATGGTTGTTTGACTCCTGCCTGCTTGGAATCTATGATGCAAATTGTGCCTTGCATGGTACAGTGATTTTCCATCCCTGGACCACAGGTGCTGCTTTGAGTTTTGTAGATGTGTGCTCAACCGTATAGATTTGGCGAGGTATAGTATGAGAACCTGCTTCCCGCTTACCTGAGAACTCTCCTCCCGCTTTGACAATATCCTGTTTTGTGGCTTTCACTAAAATTAGTTCCTGAAACTAGTTCCTCCCCCTGAATTGTCCATTCTTACCCCTTATAAGCTGTACTCTAAAGATCATTAAATGATACTTGATCAGAATATTGTCTTGTCTCCATTCTTCGAGTCTCTTGTTCCACCCCATTTTCACCCCCTCTCTTAGGGTCTCATTGGACTGACCTGAGGGACGAGTCAACTATGTATACAGTATTCTGCCTGTATGTATGCCTGAACACCAGAAGAGGGCACGAAATCTCATTATAGATGGTTATGAGCCCCACGTGGTTGCTGGGGATTGTACTCAAGACTTCGGGAAGAGCAGCCAGTACTGTTAACATCTGAGCCCTTTTTCCAGCCCCATAACTAAGTTTTAAAAGAGACTAGAACTTTCACTACATTTACCCCCTTAGTCCAGAAAATGGCCTTTCCTCCAACATTAGTATACTATATACAATAAGAATAATGATGAGAACAAATAAGAATTATGTTAACAATGTTCAGTCCACATGTATTTGTCAACCCTGGAGAAAGTACTCCACTATCTATCGTATACTTGTAAATCCAAAGTTTTTTAACCTATAGCCCAACAACACACTGCCACGGCAGCAATCAATCAAAGTGGCCTTCTGCGCCCTGAACCCCAGAGCTGTCAGTCCAGTTCCTGAGCATCATCCCACAAAAGCTTTGAGGGTGCACTGCAGGAGCTGTCAGGACCCCTATTTCTGGCATGCAGAAGGCTGACTAGACAGAAGTAGACAAAATGTTGGTTCCTGTAGCTGGAGAGATGGCTCAGTGGTTAAGAGCTATTCCAAATGGACCCAGGTTCAATTCCCAGCAACCACATGGCAGCTTACAACTATCTGTAATGCAAATTTCAAGGGATCTAACACCTTCACACTAATGTACATAGAATAAGATTAAATAAATACATATTTTTTAAAATGTTGGCTTCTGTCAGAGCAGAGACACCTCCACCATGGGAGCTGTCCAAGGTGACCTTTCAGCCTCAGCCCACTGCCAGCACAGGAGCTGTCCATGAGGGCAGCACCCCCTCCCCAGTCTCTGTCAGCATTCATGCTGCAGGGAAAGACTTCCCCTTGTCATCCCTATGGGACGGGATCCCTGGGGAATCGTGTGTAAACCTGGTAAATGCTCCCCAAGCATTGTGAATTCTATTAAGATTTGTCTTTATCTTAAAAGGAAGGGTAAGCCAGTAGTCATGGCACAGGGCCTGGATAAGTAACAATTCAATGCGAAACGATTAAGGTTGGGCTTGGGTTAAAAGAACAGTCTGTGCTGCTTCCTCAGTCCTACCTTCGAGGTGGCTGCCATCTCTTCTGTGGCATTCATGGCTCCTCTCCCACCTCTGGTGAAGCCCAAGACAGTAAAAAAGAGGACCTGATGTTCATCAGGCAGCAGTCAGACCAATATTCCAGATTAAGTGAAATGGGGGTGCAGGGTTGGGCCTGGAACACTGTGGAATGGACTACAGGGTGCAGAGAAGAGTCAAGGGCCAGATCCTGATGCCCAACACTGGTTACAGGAGCAACAAGAAAGCCAAGAACCTGCTGCCTAGTGGCTTCCAGAAGTAGCAGTCCACAGTGTCAAGGAAATGCTGCTGATGTCAACAAATGTTACTGTGCTGAGACTGCTCACCATGTTTCCTCCAAGAACCGAAAAGCCATGGTAGAAATTGCTGCACAGCTGGCCATCACAGTCACCAATCCCAACGCCAGACCATGCGGAGAAGAAAACGAGCAGATAGCTTGCGAGTATGTTTTATTTATGTTTAATGATCCCACAAAAACAAAAAAAAATAAAGAATTGTCTGCTCTTGGAGAAGACTAGAGTTTGATTCCCTGGCAGGGCAGCTCACAACTCCTCATAACTGGCTCTGCAGGCACATGCCTTCCTATGTATCATACATTACCCCGCTAGAGGCACATAATTTTAAAAAAGATTTTTTTTAAGAAAATAGGCTAGAGCTGGAGAGGTGGCTCTGTGACTAACAGCACTGGCTGGTCCTCCAATGTACCCAGATTCAATATTCAACACACACCTGGTGACTCACAACTGTCTCTAACACCAATTCCAGGGGCTCCAATTCCCTCATACAGACAGACATGCAAAACACCAGTGCACATAAAATAAGAAATAATTTTTAGCAATTAAAACTACAGAAAATGTATTAGGCAAGGTGGTTCACACCCTTAATTTCAGTGCTCAGAAGGGAGAAGCAGCTGGATCTCTGAGTTTGAGACCAGTCTGGCCTAGTGAATTCCAGCAAAGCCAGGGCTCCTCAGAGAGATTCCATCTCAAAGAAAGAATAACAAACAAACCTAATTCTATTTGTAGTTTCAGATGATTTCTATTTGTAGCTTAAGCTTTTTCCTTAGTCTTGGGGGTCTTGGAAATTACAGTACAGGGGCAGGAGAAATGGCTCGGTGGTTAAGAGCCCTCACTGCTCTTTCTGAAGGTCCTGGGTTCAATTCCCAGCATCCATATGGCAGCTCAACTATCTGATGCTGTCTTGTGGCATACAGATGTATGTGCAGATAAAATACTCCTATACAAAAAGTACATAAATAAATAAATAATTTTTAAAATAGAAACTACACTGCAATATTTGCTAAATGTCATATTGTCTGTGGTCCCACATACTTTGGTTGAGATGGGAGGATCACTTGACAACTAAAAGCCATGATTTCAAGGCTAGCCTTTGCAACATAATTCTCACACACAAAAATTGCTGCTAGTTCTTTTTGGGGGGGGTCCAGTAAGAAAGGGTTCCTTTGCCTCTGCTTACCAAGTACATGCTGGGATCAAAGTTGTGTGCCACCACTGACCAGCAAGTTGTTAAATCTAATAATCACATAAGCAGCTGCTATGCTTTTTTCTGCATGACTAGGTGTTCAATAAATTTTATTTTGAAAATATAACAAAACAAAAACCATTGTGCTGAAGTTGCACAAGCCAAATGAAAAATAAAAGAGCCCCAGAGAAGGCACAAGATTCAGAGACCCACTTGTTCATGCATTTAGGAGTCCCATAAAAGTACTAAACTGTTGGGTTTCTTCTTGTTGTTCTTGTTTTGGTTTTCCGAGAGAGGACTCCTCTGTGTGTAGCCCTCGATGGCTGTACTGGAACTTGCTCTGCAGAGCAGGCTGGCCTTGAATTCTCCAGAGAGTTCTCTGCTTCCTGAGCTCTAGGATTAAAGGCTTGTGCCCAGTGGCTCATTTCTTCTCATTTATTTATTATTTATACAACATACTGCCTTCATGTGTGCCTATGCACCAAAGGAGCGCACCAGATCTCATTATAGATGGTTATGAGCCAGCATGTGGTTGCTGACAATTGAACTCAGGGCCTTTGGAAGAACAGCCAGTGCTCTTAAACTCTTAGCCATCTCTCCAGCCCTTCTTTTTTTGAAAGGATTTATTTACTATATACACAGTGTTCTGACTACATGCATGCCTGCACACCAGAAGAGGGCACCAGAACTCATTATTGATGGTTATAAGCCACTATGCGGTTGCTGGGAATTGAACTCAGGACATTGAGAAGAACAGACAGTGCTCTTAACGTCTGAGCCATCTCTCCAGCCCCTATTTTAATTATTATAGTACTAGAATGTGAACCATGCCTCATGTTTATGTAAGCATCCTATCACTGAGTTACAGAACAAGCGGGTTATACATACATACATACATACATACATATATATATATATATATATATATATATATATAGAGAGAGAGAGAGAGAGAGAGAGAGAGAGAGAGAGACAGAGAGAGAGACAGAGACAGAGACAGAGACAGAGACAGAGACAGAGAGACAGAGAGAGAGACAGAGAGACAGAGAAAGTCTCATCACATAGCTTTGACTGGCATCTTCCAAGCGCTGCTGTTACAGGCTACCATGTCCAGCCATTTATTTTGTGTGGGCATGTAAAAGTGTGTGGAGGTGTGTTTTAGGCGTGGGTCCCAGGAATCAAACTCAGGACATCAGGCTTGCCGGCAAACACCTATACCCACTACATCATCTTGCCAGCCCTGGACACATGTTCTTCCATTTTTATTTTATGTGTATGAGTGTTTTGCATAAATGTATGTATGTTTACCCTGAGTATGCAGAGAACATGGAGGCCAGAAGAGGGTGACAGAACCCTCAAACTGGAGTTACAGGCAGTTGTGAGCCATCATGTGGGTGCTGAGAAGCAAAGCCCAGTTCTCTGCAAGAACAGCAAGTGCTCTTGACTGCTAAGCCATCTTCCCAGCCCCTGCAGATATATGTTTCATTCTCTTGGGTACAAAAATAGGAACAGAATAACTACATCACAGGCAAATTAATGGAAAACCATGTTTATTGGTGCTGGGGATTGCACCTAGGGACTGGTACATGCTAAGCACATACTACCACTGAGTTCTATTACTCCTCTAGTCTCTAAAACCGTGTGTGGGTGTGGTGGTACAAGCTTTTAATCCAATTACCAACAGAGGCAGAGTTCCAGGACAGCCAGAACTGTATAACAGCAAAATCATATGTAAAAAACAAACCAAAACAAATAAACAAAAGTATATAGGTATTTGTGACACTAAGACTAGCCAAAGTCACTTTCAACGTACTACAGACCTCCATCTACCTCCTATTGAATCTACTTTCCTCCAGGAGAACCACCCAGGAGACAATATAGTACACTGAATAACTACCAGAAAGTATGTTAAAAGATCATCCCAAGAACTGGAGAGGTAACTCAGTAGTTACGAGTACTTGCTGCTCTTGCAGAGGACCCAAGTTTGGCTCCTAGCACCCACATTAGGTGGTTCACAACAGATGGTTGTGAACCATCTTAGTTCCAGTGGATTCACTGCCTTTTTGGCTTCTTCAAGTGCCCACATACATACACATAAACATACTGTGTGTGTGTAATTAAAAAATAAATAAAAATAGGGATTGGAAAGATGGCTCAGTGCTCCAGAATGCTTACTGCTAAAGGCCCAGAACAGGACTCAGCATTAGTACCCAGCACCCACATGGTGGCTTACTTCCTGTAACTCTCTTTCCATGGGATCTGACATCTTCTGGCCTCTGAGGGTTTCTATATGCATTTGGTACACATATACTATGCCCAAACACATACATTAAAAAAAAAAACTCTTTACCAGAAAAAAAAAATACAGCCAGGCAGTAGTAGCTTTTAAACTGAACACTCCAGAGGCAGAGGTAGGTAAATCTCTGTGAGTTCAAGGCCAGCCCAGTCTACAGAGGAAGTTCCAGGACAGCCATAGGCTACACAGAGAAACTCTGTCTTGGAAAATCAAACCAAACCAAACCATGCAAAACCTTAAAAATAAAACTAAAAATAAAGGGGCTAGAGAAATGGTTCAGTGGCTAAGTGCATTTACTGCCTTTACAGAAGACTCAAGTTCAGTAGCACTCACATGAAAACTCACAACTGTCTGTAACTCCAGGTGCTGGTAATCAGATGTCTTCCTCTGACTTCCGAAGTCACCAGGCATGAACACAGCATACATACATGTACGTAGGCAACACACTCATATACATTAAACAAAAATAAATAAATTTAAAAATGTATGTTATGAAGAGACACAGTGTGAGTTTCCATATATGTTTTTTTTTTATGTTTTTGTTTTTGAGGCAGGGTTTCTCTGTGTATTCTTGGCTGTCTTGGACTGGACTTAAAGATCAGGTTGGACTTGAACTCACAGAGATCCATCTGCCTCTGCCTCACTGAGGCAGTATGAATTTCAATCTATCATGGTCATTATTATTATTTTCTTTTCTGAGAGAGGATTCAATGTGAACCCACATTGCAGCTCTCAACTGTTTGTGACTCCAGTTCCTGGGGACCTGACACCCTCACACCAATGCACACAGAATAAAAAGAGTGAGAGCTGGCCTGGAAAGGTGGCTCAGAGGTTAAGAGCACTGACTCTTTTTCCAAATTTCTTGAGTTCAACTCCCAGCAACCACATGGTGCCTCATAGCCATCTATAATCAGATCTGGTGCCCTATTCTGGCCTTCTGGCACACATGCAAGCAGAAAACTGTATAAATAATTAATAAATCTTAAAAAATAAAGAGGGAGAGCTTGCTGCTCTTCCTGGGGACCTGAATTCAGTTCTCAGTGCTCACTGAGACAAGAGAATGGAAACTCAAGGCAAGGCCTAGGACTCTGTCTCAAAACAAACAAACAAAACACGAATAAGGAAATAAAAAAAAATTCACAAAAAAATGCAAATTAGGAGAATTGAAGAAAGTTCCAGGTGTGGAAACAGGGAAGACATTTCAATTCCAGTGATTCTTTGTGTGCCATGATGTTGGGCTAAAACATAAACTATGTCTACTTATGTATGTTGCGAAGGTGCTAGAGTTACTCGGGATGGAACTTAGTTTGGGTTGGAGGCAGGCGCTTTACCCACTGAAGCATTTCGCTGGTTCAAGATGTATATTCAAATATGTACTTAGTTTTCTTTTAGATAGGGTCTCCCTGAATAGCCTGGAACTTATTATGTATACCAGGCTGGTCTTGAATTCACAGACACACCTACCTCAGCTTCCTATGCCAGGCAAAATAATAATAATAAAAAAAAAATACTGGGAATTGAACCTAGGTCTTAGAACTCCCGCGTACTGGCACGCCCTCTGCCAGTGAACTGTAACCCCAGATCCTTATCTTTACTTTCTCCCTCCCTCCCCCTGTCCCCTTTCGCTCCTCTCTCCCAGCTTTTATAATATCTATCATCTATCTATGTTGGCCCTGGGACCCAAACCTAGGGCCTTGTCCACTAGTGCTCAAAAAAACAAAAAAAAAAAGCCATGATATTGTTAATGCTTGTGAATGTTGAAGTTTCGGCTGCTCGCTTTATTTAGCTTCACATTTTATAATGGAAAAAATGTAAATTCAGAATAGGTAAGTAGTAATCCGCCTCTAGCACAACTCAATGTTCCTTTGGGGAAACGGCACAATCCGGAAAATCCGGTTTGAATCCTTACTTCCGTGTATTGTAACCTGTGACCCGAGGGCAGAAGTCATGAGGCCTCAGAACTTCTTTCCTATTGGAGGAAAATCCACCGCTGTTACCCTAGCAACCTGAAGGGTTTTTTGTGCCTTTTGGGTGGACCAAACACAAACAGTTAGTGAAGTACTGCTCCTTAGTCCGTAATCTCTAAGGACAGCTGCTCTAACCGGTTTTTGTTGTTGTTGTTGTTTGTTTGTTTTGTTTTTTCTTTTCAGCTTCCGGAAGGATCTGGTAGGTCGCGGAGCTGGGAAGTCACTTTCCTGCGACTGATATACTTGTGTCAGGCCCATGGAGCCCGGCTGGGCTGTGCGGCTGTCCGCGACGC
>JAQQSO010006405.1:0-11334 GCA_028658305.1 Pachyuromys duprasi
TCTCTCTCTCTCTCTCATTCTGTCTACTTTTTCTTCTTAAATCTAATAGCAAAGAGTTCATCAGGAAGGACAGGAGATCAGAACCACTCTTTCATTTATGAGGATGACTGATGTAGCCATTCTTGTGTAGACCCAGTGAAAGTTTTTGTTGTTTATAACCCTTGACAAAAGCTACCCTCAGCCTAAATCAAATATTCTTTCTAATGAATGAGGGTAAACACAGAGACATAGGTACTCACAAATGCTGATAAGAAGTGACAGAAATAACAAATGTTCAGCCTTAAATATGAAATTTATACCACCTCTATATCTATTTAGAAATTGATAATAGGATTTGATCACTCTAAAATTCATTAGGTAATTTAACATCCTTCTTCTCTCTAGCTAATTAGGTTGGCAAAGCAGATACACAAGACAAGGGTGATTAGTAAACAACACCATTGGTCATATTGTTGTACTATTTGCATAATTTTTGCTGTTGTTTTTGGAAAGACAGTTTACATATCTAGGGAGAAACCCTACAGTCTAGCATGGCCTAAGTATGCCATATAATATAGGAAAGACATAGGGTCATTCCATTCAGTGGCTGAGTGGACAATGGTCTATTTTTAGGCAATGTTGCCTCTCTTTTCATTGAATTACAGATGTCTTTGTGATCATTCACAAGTATAACATATATCTATGCTTTAGTAACTGACAAATACCATCCCTAAGTCTGATCAAATAAAAAAATTATAGTTAACTGACAAAAATAATCATAAATATCCAAATAGTCTTAAATATATAAGTAAGCTTCAACAAGAAAACCAGAATATAATGTATCTTCTAATATATTGTGTAAATAGGAAATGCAATCACCATGACAGACTACTAAAAGGGAGATGGAAAGGGCAGTGAGGAATTCATAAGGAAATTAAAGGCACCTCAAATCCACCCATTTAGAAGGAAAATAACAATTAGTACTATCCTATTTTCAGTGTAGTTTTTAAGTCGTCAGGTGAGGCATACTTCATGGATGCTATCATTCACAAAAGACCTGGAAAGCATCAGGTGCCAGTTGAGAATGTTAAGAACATATCCGTGTGCTCAGAAATTAAGGTTGGCATTACTGAGGAAAGACTGCCAGAGACCATTGCTAGAGGTGACACAATTATAATAAAATCAAATGAAGGACTTCATGATTCTATGAATGGGAAAGGGAACCTTTATCCTCTGTTCTTTCTCCTTCTCTTCATTATACATTTGAAAGCAGATTGGTAGGCTTGATGGAGTGGAACTGCCCCACCATATTCAAAGTAGAAGTTCTCAGAGTATCCCAGAAACTAACATTGCAATGTGAACCCTTTCGATAATACAAATAAACAAATAAGATCAGGAATAGTAATCAACCAAAGATTCTGTTTTTATAATTTTTTCCCTATTTTCATGTAAGATCTAAAATTCAAAGGAATGCATGTCATTGCACTTTAAAACAGACTTTCAAAATAAGCACATAATTTTGGCTTTTAGCAATTTAAATAGTCAATAATCTACATATAGAAGGGAGCCAAAATGAATTGGAAGAAATAATAATTATATATGCATGCACATGTATAATCTGTCCAGTTATTATTTATCTTAATGATATTTAGCTATTCCTATTTTAGGTAAAGAACCTATTATTCTTTTAGTTTAAAACAATTAAACACTGCATAATTATATCATAGATTACTCCTTACTGAGGGCTGGTTTATAGACGATGCAAAGATAGCATAGATTCAAATCCTTTATTACATGCTTTGAGAAGTGAGAAAATTCATATAATACTTCAACCAAGATATATCATATGATAATCCATTGCACTAGAAATTTATGAACTCCACTATACCTCAAATTGGCTTACATACCCTAAAAATTAACATTTTTACTTTCATTAATATAGATTTTTTTCCTTTTTTTTTAGTGTTTTAGGACTGTTTATAAAGGAATGAGCTTCTATGTTTGGACTCTTTTCAAAAGAGTGTTTTGAGGTTTATTCATGAAAATGAGTAGTATTCCCTAAATCTTTTATTATTGTTTATTATGTTATTTAATCACTGTCAAGAACCAATGGTCTTTAATAGTAAAGAGACCTGAATGCATGCCCAATTTTTGAGACTTATTTTTTAAATTAAAAAAATTATTAATTGTAGTTTATTCACTTTGTATCCCAGCTGTAGCCCTTCCCTCATCTCCTCCCAATCCCACCCTCTCTTTCTCATTTTCTTCTATGCTCCTCCCTAAGTCTACTGATAGGGGAGGTAGTCCTCCTCTTCCCTCTGACCCTAGCCATCAGGTCTCCCCATGACTGGTTGCATTATCTTTCTCTGTAGCCTGGTAAGGCTGCTCCCCCATCAGGGGTGTGTGAACAAAGAGCTAGCCACTGAGTTCATGTCAGAGAAAGCCTTGTTCCCCTTTTTAGGGAACCCACTCATACACTGAGCTGCCTTGGGCTACATCTTTGCAAGAATTCTAGGTAGCGTATCTCCATGCATGGTTCTTAGTTGGAGTATCAGTCTCAGAAAGGATCCCTGTGTCCAGAATTTTTGGTTCTGTCGCTCTCCTTGTGGAGCTGTCCCCTCCAGATCTTTCTATCTCCCCCTTCTTGCATAAGATTCCTTTCACTCTGCCCAAACTTTGGTTATGAGCCTCAGCATCTGCTTTGACACCTTGCTAGGTAGAGTCTTTCAAAGACCCTCTGTGGTAGGCTCCTGTCCTGTTGTCTGTTTTCTCCCTCTTCTGAAGTCTGTCCTTTCTGAGTAAGGATTGATCTTCTTACCCAGGGTCCTCCTTCCTGCTGAGCGTCTTTAGGTGTTCAGAGTTTAGTATGTTTATCCTATATTATTTGTCTAATATCCATTCATAAGTAAGTATACCATGTATGTTTTTCTGCTTCTGGGTTACTTCACTCAGGATGATCTTTTCTAGTTTCATCCACTTGCCTACAAATTTCACGATTTCCTTGTTTTTAATAACTGAGTAGTCTCCCATTGTGTAAATGTACCACAATTTCTGTATTCATTCCTCCATTGAGGGATATCTGGGTTGTTTCCAGATACTGGCTATTACGAACAAAGCTGCTACGAACTTGGTTGAGCAAATGTCCTTGTTGTATACTTGAGCATCTTTTGGATATATGCCTAGGGGTGGTATAGTTGGATCTTGAGGTAGCACTATTCCTAATTGTCTGAGAAAGCACCAGATTGATTGTAAACTTGTACAATCACTTTGGAAATCAATCTGGCATGCCCAATTTCATAGCTCATCTATTTGTGAATTTGCATGTGTCACTTCCCTGGATGATGCCTCATGTCTGTCTTCTCATTATAGAGGAGGAGGTAAGCTTTGACTGTTTTAACTTCTGTATTCTATTATTCCTGGCATATATTTGCATATCAATTGAATATACATTTAATCATTGTCTCTAAATTACTAGGAAATTCGTCTGTGTCAATTAATTTCATTTCTAATTGTATTCCTGAACAGCAAATTTCATTTGTTCATCATCCTCAAGGTAGCTACTCAGAGTCACTCTAAAGGAATAGAAAATGGAGTTTGTACTCCAAAATGTATTGCTCACTACCTTGCAGTGATTATATTTTAGTTATTTTTTATACATTAGCTATAAGGTATTGCTCACCACCTTGCTGTGATTATGTTTACTTATTTTAATCTTGATTAAACTAAACACATTTCATGTACATCAGTTAAAATTCCTAATGTATTTTAAATACACATTTAAATTTCCATGTAACATTTTATCACAACTCAACACAAAAGAAAGTTAATTTCACCATTTTTGAAATCATAGGGCATTTTCTATCACTCTTACCTCATTTGAATCAATCAATCATTCATTCACTTGTTCATCTAGCACCATTGAAGACATCAGGACTTTATTAAGTTTAAGATATTCAGAGATGAATGAACAAGAAGTGTTTTGGGCGTTTTGGTGTACAATATGTAAATATGTTTTCCTTATAATCCCAACTGGGAGATTTTAGTTTGTCCACACCTGTTAATTGTCTTGTGGTCTTTGCTAGTTTGAATTAGTTGAATTCTGAGGATTTTGAGGGGTATAAATATGATAGCCCAGAGGAAGAAGGCGCCGTGCCTTGGAGGACACAGAGGAGAACTCCTTGCCGCACTTGCTTTTTTTGCTGGTTTGCTGATACATGGATTTCTTGATTTCCTGATGACAGACATTGGTATTGCCCCCAAAAGAATCCTACAACTTTACCCAGCAAGAAGAAGCAAAGAGGGCTATCTCCCCTTTCCCTTACAACCTTCTTTTCCACTACCTAAGGTTAAGGAATCCCCAAATAGAAACCCCCAAATAAAGTAGCATTTGAAAAACTAGCACCTACAAGTTGCCCAAATGTTGTGGATGTAAACATGTTTTTGTTTTAATAACAGGTGTGGGACATAAGACTGATTCAGATTGTTCGCAGCAACAAACTATTTGTCTCTTGCAGGCTCTGAGGGGGAACTCTTTCCCAGTTAAGATAATTTAATTCTGAGGCCTCTGAGAGGGATTAAATCCTAAAGGCCAGAGAGTGTAGAAGGTGCTCCCAGAAAGAACAGTGCTGCTGCTGTCCACCCCTGCTGTTTTTGATTGCTGTTGATGCAATTGAAAGAGAGGAGGTTGGAGATATCCTGAAAGAAGATTGGACTTCCCCCAAGGAACCCAAGTACCCTAGCCAGCAGGAAGTAGCTAAGAGAAGTGCACACCCTGTCCCACTAACCCTTGATCTCTCCTACCTGGTATTGGAAGATGGAAGGGACTGGGGTTTAGAAGAAAGAAGGAGGCTTAAGAAACCAAAGTAAAATAGATTAAAAACTAGCACCTACAAAGAAGAGTCTTAATCCCTACAAGTTTACATTCTACTATGTCAACCATAAAGTAATTATGCTTTTATAATTATACTCATAAAGTAAGTAAGCTAAATACTGTTGAGTGTTTTGAAAAAAGTTACTAATTATGCTTGAATGCTTAAATGAGGGACATAGTGTAACCCTGGCAGTGTCAGAAGTCATCCCAAGTGATAAGATGTTAGAATTAAGGTATATGGATGAAACTTGGGCAACCAAAACTGTGGCAAATACGCAGGTGGGTTTGAGTCTTAGGGTTAATCAACATGTAGTTGTGTGGACACAGGAAGAGTAGATTGATATCCTTGCATTGTAACCTTTGTTAGAAGGTAGCATAACAGTTTAGAAACACTTAATGCTGAAAAGCAAGTTTAAAAAAATTAAAAATCCACATTAGGAAGGTAAGTACTTAGTGTAGAATATCAAAGGCTCTTTGAGATTCTAGTAGATATATCATGAGCTACTTACATGACCTAAAACAGAGATATAGAGTTACAAATATATAAATATATAAATGTATGAATCTGGAAGACAGATTTGGATGCAATGTGTGTATTAGATGTTACTAGTTGAGAGAAGACGAAGGATGCTTTATGTGTTGATGAAATGCCTAAGGTGTTAGGAGTGAAAATAGGTGCTGATTCAGAGACTGTAGAATCTCCAAAAATAACTTCTTTTAGATTTAAATATATTGAAGATATTTGTAGCAATATCATTACTTTTTATATTTTAAATCATGTGACAGATGTTTTTTAATTTATTTTTCTTCACAATTTATTCATTCTGTATCCCAATTGAAGATCCCTCTCCCAGTTCCCCAAGTCTCAACCTCCCTCCCTCTTCCCCTCATCCCCTTCCCCTAGTCCACTGAAAAGGAGAGTTCTCCACTGCTGCCATCTGCCTATAGCTTGTTAAGTCTCATCAGGACTACTTGGATCCTCTTCCTCCATGGACTGTCAAGTTTGCATCATCAGGTTCCAGTCATCAGAGAGCACTCAACTGAGTTCCTGATAGTGGCAGCCCCTGATCCCTTCCTTCAGAGATCCACGTGGAGACTGAGCTGCCAATTGGACACGTCTGAGTAGGTTGGTCTAAGCCCTCTCCTTGCATGATCCTCCATTGGTGAATCAGTCTTTACAGGCCCCCTGTGCTCAAATCTTTTAGTTTTGTTGGTATCATTGTAGGGCTCCTGTCCCCTTCATGTCCCTCTTATTCCACCCCTCTCTTCCTCCATGAGACTCCCTGCACTCTGCCCAAAGTTTGGCCCTGAGTTTCAGCAACTGCTTTGATTCCCTGTTGGGTGAATCCTTTCAGAGGACCCCCTATAGTAGACTTTCATCCTGTTTCCTCTCTTCCAGCACTTCTGGTGTCTATCCTGTTTGCCATTCTGAATGAGATTTAAGCATCCTCCAAAGGATGCTTAGCATCCTTCTTAGTGTTTAGCTTCTTTAGGTCTGTAGATGGCTATCCTATATTATATGGCTAATATCCACTTATAAGTGAGTGTATACCATGCCTGTCTTTCTATTTCTGGGATACCTTACTCAGGATGATCTTTTCTAGATCCTACCATTTGCCTGCAAATTTCATGGTTTCCTTGTTTTTAATTGCTGAGTAGTATTCCTTGTGTACATATACCACAATTTCTGTATCCATTCTTCAGTTGAGGGACATCTAGGTTGTTTCCAGATTCTGGCTATTACAACTAAAGCTGCTATGAACGTAGTTGAGCTAATGTCCTTATTGAATGGTGAGACATCTTTTGGGTATATGCCCAGGAGTGGTATAGCTGGATCTTGCGGTAGTGCTATTCCCAATTTTCTGAGAAAGTACCAGATTGATTTCAGAAGTGGTTGTACAAGTTTGCACTCCCACCAGAAATGGAGAAGTATTCTCCTTTCTTGACATCCTCTCTAGCATATATTGTCACTTGAATTATCTTAGCCATTCTGATTGGTGTAAGATGGAATCACTGAGTTGTTTTGATTAGTATTTCCCTGATGAATAAGGACACTGATCATTTTTAAGTGTTTCTCTGCCATTCTATATTCCTCTGTTGAGAATTCTCTGCTTAGCTCTCTCCCCCAGTTTTAATTGGATTATTTGGTTTGTTGGTGTCTAATTTCTTGAGTTCTTTACATATTCTGGATCATAGGCCTCTATCAGATTTAGGCTTGGTGAAGATCTTTTCCCAGTCTGTAGGCTGCCCTTTTGTTCTGCTGATACAGGTACTTACCTAAACATAGTAAAGGCACTATAGAGGAAGCCAATAGCAAACATTAAAGTAAATGGAGAGAAACTTAAATCAATTCCACTGAAATCAGGGACAAGGCTAGGCTGTTTCTCCATATCTCTTCAACATAGTTCTTCCTAGAGCAATAAGACAACTAAAGGAGATGAAGGTGATTAAAGTTGGAAAGGAAGAAGTCAAAGTATCACTACTTGCAGATGATATGATAGTATAAATGAGTGACCCCAAAAAATTCTTAACAGGGAACTCCTATAGCTGATAAACACCTTCTGTAAAGTGGATGGATACAAAATTATCTCAAAGAAAATCAGAAGCTCTTCTGTATACAGAAGACAAATGGGCTGAGAAAGAAATTAGGGAAACAACACCCTACCCAGTAGCCACAAAAATACATACATACATACATACATACATACATACATACATACATACATACATAAGTACCTTGGTGTCACTTTAACCAAGCAAGTCAAAGACTTGTATGAAAAAAAATAAAACAAAAAAAACCCACTTCAAGCCTCTGAAAGAAGAAATAGAAGAAGATATCAGAAGATGGAAAGATCTCCCATGCTCATGGTTTGGCAGGATTTACATTAAAAATGGCCATCTTATCAAAAGCAATCTACAGATTCAATGCCATTCCCATCAAATTACCAACACATTTCTTTACAGACCTTGAAAGAAAAATTCTCAACTTTGATAAGAATAACAAAGATACCCAGAATAGCTAAAACGTTCCTCTACAGTAAAAGATTTTCTGGAGGTATCTCCATCCCTGATCTCAAACTGTGCTATAGTAGTAACAGTAATAAAAACTTCATAGTACTGACATAGAGGCAGACTGGCGGATCAATGGAATGAAATAAAAGACCCAGAAATAAACCCACACACCTATGGACATCTGATTTTTGACAAAAAAAGGTTTTTGCCAAAACCATACAATGGAAAAAAGATAGCATCTTGAACAAATGGTACTGGTCTAACTGGATGTCCACATGTAGAAAAATGCAAATAGACACATATCTATTACCCTGCACAAAACTAAAGGCCAAGTGGATCAAAGATCTCAACATAAAACTAGACAAGTTAAATTTGTTGGAAGAAAAAGTGAGGAAGAGCCTCAAAATCATTGGCACTGGAGACAGTTTTCTCAAGAGAACACCAATGGCTTAGACTCTAAGACTTACAATTAGTAAATGGTCCTTAAAAACTGAAAAGCTTCTGTAAAGCATGTGACAGCTTTTTAAAATATATATATTCAAATTTAAATAATTTTTGTTCAATATGGCATTCTTTATTTTCTTGGTTTAGATATGATTTATTCAATGCCTATTATGCTGTTTCATTTTCAGAATAGTGATCATAGTTCTAAGAAACAAAAATCACATTATTATTTTCTAAGGCAGTGTAAATAAGTCCTGTCACATCTTATCCATTCAATACTTAATAGTTATTTTCTCTCCAAGTTTTAATAGACATACTTCTTTGCAGATATCTTGAAAGCAACTAGATATATTTATATTTTAAAGTGCTTATACAAATATGAAGACCTCAGTTCTATCCTCCTATGAAGGATGTGCCTAGTGATGCAATCTATAATTCTAGTACTGTGGAAATGGAGATAAGAGAAGCCCTAGGCTCACTGGCTAACCAGTCCAGACAGCTCAGTGAGGTCTAGGAAAAAAGAGAAACCCTGTCTCACAAAATAAATGTAGAGCAGTAGATTAAGACACACAACCTTGACATATGTTCTCTACATTATTATACACATTCATGTGATTCACATACATATTCATGATCATATACATATATCCTCATAAAAATAAATATTAATAATAATGACATTTTAAATAATAAGTAGTTTAATAAATTATGAACAGAATAAGATTTCAAAGATTACCAAAATCAATACAAAATGATAATAACTATAAATGGAGTCTACATATTCAAGATTATCTTAATTTTAATTATGCTACTTATTGTCACAAGAGTTATGAGTTAACTTTAGTGATTTAAGCTTACTGATACCCCAAAACTTGGTTGCTTACTTTGCTCTTGTAGAAATTTGTTATGAGACTAAGACATTAGCATGTCTTCAAACTAATAAGTTTCATAGCCATCTTTCCATATTTTGAATGTTTTTTCCTCCAAAACTCACATTGAAATTTTCTTGACATTGTAAAAACATAAAAAGGCGGGATTTCTAAAGGATGAGACCATGAGGATTTCATTCTCATCAGTGGTATTGGTACTATTTTGAAAGGGAAAGTTTGATATTGTTTTATTCTCTAGGTTCCTTTCTACTCTCCCATCATGGATTGATAAGAAATAAGGAATTCAACAAATTCCACCTTTATTTTAGATATCCCATCCTCTATAAGTATTAAATAATGTATTCTGTCCATTACTTATCACCTCGTCATTAAAAGAGTGTTATAGCAGCACAAAATTAACTAAAACACATCTACTAATAAGGAACATAACATAGTGAGTGAAAGGAACAGATGACTTCTTTTCACACTGGAAACCAGCTGTCAAGCAAACCCTACTTCATTCCCTCATATCAACTCCTCACAGGGATACAGGAAGAGAACTGGGTATTCAGTTGAAAATACAGGGCCAACCTAGACCCATGCTCGTAAGGGACTCTATAGTCCAAAAAAAATAGCATGGAGACATGTATCAACACTTCTCTACACTCTCATCACAGAATCTTATATTTGCTGTAGGTGGTGCTTAACAGAGACATGCACCAGGTCAAGGTACAGGAAATAAGCCCACATTGATCATCTTTATTATAAACTTTTAACCAAAGGCACAGATATGGTTCAGAAGAGAAGGAAGAAAGAAGGTAAGAACCAGAAGTGGTAGATGACTACAAGGAAGCTGTATCCTCTGGACACAACAGGGAAGCTCCACATGTAAACTCATAGCAACCATGATAGCATGCACCATACCCGTGCAAGATCAAACCAGACCAAATTCCAACATGAAGAGAGCAGAACAGAATATCCCACCTCTAGCTAAGTAGCTATTGGCAGTTGGCAACTGCTGTGAAGGTGAAAGATTTCTTTTTTTTTTATCAATCACAGGTTAGGTACTTTGCATCCCAGGCATAGCCCCCTCCCTCATTCCATCCCACTCTCCCCATTCCTCCCTCATCTCCTCCCAACCCCCTCCAAGTCCACCAACAGGGGAGGACCTCCTCCCCGTCCATCTGACCCAGATCATCTTGTGTCCTCAGGGCTGGCTGCAATGTCCTCCCCTGGGATCTAGCCAGGCTGTTACTCTGTGGCGTGTATGGGGGAGGGTCAAAGAGCCAGCCATCAAGTTCATGACTAAAGCAGTCCCTGTTCCCCTTACTAGGGTCTTCAGTTGAACACAGAGCTATCATGGGCCACATCTGAGTGGGTCCTTAATATCTGCTTTGAGACATTGCTATATTGATTCTTTTAGAGGCCCTCTTTGGTATGCTCCTGTCCTGCTGCTTGTTTTCTCCTCCATTCAATGTCCATACCATTGATTCATCTAAACGAGCATTGATCATACCAACCTGGGTCCTCCTTCTTGTATATCTTCCCTAGGTGTATAGATTTCAGCATGAACGCCCTATCCTATAGGACTATATAAGTGAGTATACACCATATGTTTCTTTCTGCTTTTGAGATACTTCACCTAGGATGGTAATTTCCAGGTCCCAGCAATTGCCTGCGAATTTCATGATTTCCTCCTTTTTAATTGCTGAGTAGTATTCCATTGTGTAAAAGTTCCACAATTTCTGTATCCATTCCTCAACTGAGGGACATCGGGGTTGTTTTCAGGTTCTAGCTATTACAAATAAAGCAGCTACGAACATAGTTGAGCAAATGTCCTTGGTGTGTACTTGAGCATCTTTTGGATATACACCTAAGAGTGGTATAGCTGGGTCTTGAGGAATCACTATTCCTAATTGTCTAAGAAAGTGCCAAATTGATTTCCAGAGTGGTTGTACAGGTTTGCATTCCCACCAGCAATGGAGGAGGGTTCCTCTTTCTCTACAACCTCTCCAGCATGCGTTGTTACTAGAGTTTTTGATCTTAGCTATTCTGGTGAGTGTAAAGTGAAATCTCAGGGTCGTTTTGATTTGCATCTCCCTAAAGGCTAAGGATGTTGAGCATTTCTTTAAGTGTTTTTCTGCCATTCTATAATCCTCT
>JAQQSO010006406.1:0-11333 GCA_028658305.1 Pachyuromys duprasi
GGAGGGTGAGGAGGGGAAGAGAAGAGGGAAAGGAAGAGAAGGAAAAGTGGGAGGGGCAAAGGAGGAAGAGGAAGCAGAGCAGAAAAGGAAAACGGGAACGGAAAAGGTGGGATCTATGGCCAAATTTCATTTCCCAAACCACTGTGTGCTTCATTATCCGAGAAGCTTATTCTGTGGGATATATTTGACTTAAATGTGTTAATGTCCAGGAATAAAAAATAATTTTGTTATACAGAGATTTATGGGAAGACATTTATTTAGGGTGATTGATAAGCTGACTCTTTGTTATTCTATTCCCTAGGGTTTAGCATAAGCACAAATCAAATGTAAACAAACCCCAAAGAGACATCTTCATATCACAATCAGAATTTATGGAAGAAAGTGCTGTCATGTTGTCTTTCAAACCTAGTCTTTGTGCACTTCTTATGGCCAATTCATTTAGTGTAGCGGCATATTCCTGACACACTCATGAGACAAGGACACACTCTTCACAGGGGCAGTAGCTGTTTATCCCTCACATTATCTATAGCTCAAAAGCCCATGAGCCCCCAGTTTGCCAAACCAAACTCTGAAACTTTGGAAATGCTCAGCCGTATCTTGCACTGCTCACATGGACACATGATTAAATGACTGTTCCAAAAAGACACTCACAGCATCCTTTCAAAAAATATTAAAATACTTAAATGCCTATGTTATTATCTGCAAGACAGCACACATGTGCCAGCATCATTGACTAGCATTGCTTGAAAAATCCATCCTGTTCAAATAATTCCGACAATTATTGTAACATCAAAGAGCCAGCAACTGAGTTCATGTCAGAGACAGCCCCTGTTCCCCTTACTAGGATACACATTTGGAGACTGAGCTGCCATGGGCTACATCTGTGCAGGGGTTCTAGGTTAACTCCCTGAATGGTCCTAGATTGGAGTATCAGTCTCAGAAAAAACCCCTGGGTTCAGATCTCTTGGTTCTGTTGCTCTCCTTGTAGAGTTCCTGTCCACTCCAGGTCTTCCTATCTCCCCCTTCTTTCATAAGATTCCCTGCACACTGCCCAAAGTTTGGCTATGAGTCTCAGCATCTGCTTTAATACCCTGCAGGGTAGAGTCTTTTAGAGGCCCTCTGTGGTAGGCTCCTGTCTGTTCCTAGTTTTCTTCCTCTTCCAAAGTCAATCTGGTTTGCCTTTCTGAATGAGGATTGATCATTTTACCCAGGGTCCTCCTTCTTGCTTAGCTTCTTGCTTAGGTGTACAGATTTTATAGTTTTTAAGCTTACAGAGGGGGAGCTGTACCATTTTGTCTTGATAGTTTTTAGACCTAATAAATAATTATCCTTCATAGAAAGCATTAAATATTATTTTTTGTTGAACAGATGAATGAGCAAAACTGTATGAAAGAATAGTTTTCTCTTTAGTGGAACTTAAGTATATACTTTTAGATACAATGTTTTGTTAAAGCCCGTACTGTTACAAACATTAAAATTAAGAAAAAGAAATGTTTAGGATTTAAGAGTCTACGGCCAGTGCTGGGATCTGAATTGAACCTTAAAGAAGCATATGACTATGCACAGAAGTTCTATCACTCCCAAAGAATAGTTGCCCTGTCACTTCAATAACTTTCTTCCCAAAGCAAAAGAAATAGTTGTGCCAGACTATTTGGCCAATAGCTTGTGTCTTCAGAGTTAACAGTAACACGGTCTGGATGCAGAGGTAATCAAAAGGGCTGGACTAGAATCCCGCATCTCTCTCTCTCTCTGCTGGAGGGTGGCCTTCTTGATTCACTTAGTGTCCAATTATAGGAGCAAACTTGCTTATATAACTTAATCAGCTGGAAAACTTTAATTATTTTTCAAGTGGTATAAGATGCTCTGTTGCCCTTTGTTTTTGTCAAGCAATTAAATTCTGAATTTATTTATGCAAACCAAAAGGACAAATAATACATTTAAGGACATTAGCAGAAAAACAGGAGGTGACATTGACATATTAGATAACCATGACTCTGAGTTCATTGAAGAAATCCTTAGTCACAACCTGATTATAAATTTTTAAATTAAGAATTATAATATATTGATCTTAAAAAATCATATGAAATCTAGAAGAGTCTTGCACTTAGTAGGAACTGCACAAATACATAAATCATCATGAAAGTAGATTATAAAATCCCTATGTTAATACTAATGTCTTAACATTGGATGTTTTCAAATGTAGTTATCCTTATTGTGTAGGTGTGGATCAAGAGATGTCATTGAAAGTGATAGTCTGAGTACCTAACCTGTGATTGATATAAAATAAATAAATTAAAAACAATAAATTAGAGACAATATTAAAAAAAAGTGATAGTCTGTTACACTCACAGATCCTAGTAGGAACTATAAAAATGACGTGTTATGGCACCACACAGGGGATCAGCAAGGCTGTCCAAAGGCAAAGAGTGTAGGATTGAGACAGAGATAGAAATATGTGTGGCCCAGGGCCTTTCTAGAGAGTTCCACATAAATAAAGCATAAGAGCAGAATTGCTTGCTGATGTGAATAGTTCTTGAGGGTTCTGAGGCCTTGGGCTCAACAGGGTTTATATATCTGCTGGGAATGATAAGGTTGGTACACAGTGGTTGAAGTATAGGGTCTTGGGGAGTAAGGATGTGTTCTCTGGAATGGCTTGTTCACATCTGAAAGGCCCCATTGAGGACAGCCCCCTTTTTTATCTTGGAGACATGAGAACCAAGCATCAGAACACAAAAGAACTACAAAGCAAACAAGAACCTTGGTTAACTGGTTGTTAGTAATGGAGACTCCTCCCAGGAATTCATTGCCTGGAGCACCCGACTGTCCTGGTCTTTCATGATGATGTCCTTGTCTGATGGACACCTCAGCACTAGTCTTGGTAGTTGTACATGTCAAAACCTGCAAGCACCCAAACAACCATTTCAGACTCTCAAGGCTCTTTAATAAAAATAAACAAACAAACAAAAGCCAAAACCTCTCTTTGCGGAGAGTTATTTACCTGAACAGATAGATTTAGGTCATGTACCTTGCTCTTGTAACTCTGAATGAATTTTATAAATATGTACTCACACTTGTCACATGAACACTAAGTGGGACTTAAGACATTGGCTCAGTGGGTAACAACGTACTTTCCAAACACATATGATAACCTAAGTTTCGATCCCTAGTGTCTATATAAAAACCCAGAAGTGACATGTTGCAATCCTAATACTGTATGTCAGAGACAAGAATAACCCCAGCCATTTGTGATCAGCTAACCTACACAACTGGTGAAGTCCAGGTTCATGGAGGGATCGAAAACCAAGACAGAAGGCTGGTAGAGAAAGACAATGGACATGGACTCGTGGTTCTCCATATGTCCCCACAGAGGCATATATACCTGTGTGAGCAAAGGCCACACCTACACACACACACACACACACACACACAGGGTGGGGCATGGGGAGGGATTAAAGAAGGGAGGAACTTAGCATGAACATGAACATACAGTTCATACATGACTGCATTTTATTTCAGTTTATTTCAGGGTTAAAGTTCTATCACTTTCAGAATTTCTCTTCTCAGAGGATTTTGAGAAATCACAAGCTGGCTATAGAACACATTCCTTTGGATGTTCAGTGGTGCCAAAGGTGTTAAGAAAGAACACTAATAAATTGCAACAGGCTTTTCTCAAAATTCATCAGAACAGCTGACTAAAACCACTAAGTCAGCCAGCATGTTACTCAGCAGAAGTTGTATCATGTAACACACATGAGACTAAGAAGTATCATTAAAGGAGACGTCCGGACCTAAAATAAAATACCAACTGACCGGTACAAAAGTGCTTCCTTAGTGAAACCAACACAGCAGTTCTTAAACAGGGACTGACCACAGTCATGATTGTTGAAGATTTGGTGAGGCAGGAAATGAGGGACATGCTCCAAAGATAGAGAGGACACATTCCTCAGGCTGATCCCACACCCCGAGGGGGCCAATTACTATGGGTATAGACAGGATAAAAATGTGAGATGGCTGAAATGGTGCATGGTGCCTGAGATGCTTTCCTTGGGAGATGTGGCAAAGGGAGAGTATATTTTAGGTAAGCTAGGAATAGGAATCAAAACCACAGTTTGAGTCTTTGCCAGCATCTCATGTTATTACTTGTCCCTTCTGAAAGGCAAAATCCCAAGTATCTCCTTGATCTGGATAAACTCTAAATAATAGAAAAGCATACATAAGTCAATTCTTTAAAGTTATCTAGCATCCTTCCTCAAGGATGGTAGAAACTTAGGCACTGAAGTCAAGTTCAACACCAGGGTGCACCATCAGCACTGGTTTTGTTTAAGCAAGATGAAGTCATGTGCACCTAACAAGTGAAATGTTGGAGCTAAAGAAGAGCAAAACTGTAACTTCATAGTTTAATCTGAACATCAAAAAGGCAAAAAGAGGAGACATGTTGGAAATGCTTAAGTTCCTAAAACTGAGAGAATGCTGAGCCAAAGAAATACTACAGAATTTAATAGTCATATTTTCACTTGCCTACAAGCAGCTAAAATGGAATATGTACAAAAACTTAGTGACAATTAGAGGCATCACAATTTACTGAACTAACTATATGGAATATACTCTTTTAAAGCTTATAAATTCTTGAAGCAAACCATTATGACTGAGACACGGTATCTTTTAAATTTTCTTCTGCATGTCATATTATATCCAGCACTGTCTTATGAGTTACTACACTATCACTGAGAAGAGACATTATGATCAAGGAAACTTATGAAAGAAAGCATTTAACTGAGGGATTTGCCTATAGTTTTAGAGGGTAAGTCCATGGACATCATGGCAGGAAGCTTGGTGGGAGGAAGGCAGGCATGGCAGTAGCCGAGAGCCTACATCCTGATTCATAGGCTCGAGGCAGAGAGAAAATCAGACAAAGTCTGTGTTGGGCTTTTAAAACCTCAAAGCCTACCCCCACTGATACACCTCCTCCAATAAGGCCATGCCTCCTAATCCTTCCCAAACAGTGCCACAAGCTGGAGACGAAACATTCAAACATATGGGCCTGAGGGGGCCATTTTTATTCTAACCATGACAAGCATTATGTAATGTAGAATTAAAAGGGACCTCATTATTTGTATGATAGCTTTTTATTCTTTAAAGTTAAATGAGATGGATAATTATGACAGGCAAAACACCATTTGCATAATTACATTCCAGTGCAAATTTTTAGAAGAAAGCATAGAAACAGAGATCAATAGCTTCAGAACGGGAAAGGTTTCTGCTGAATGTGGACAGGTAAACAATTAAAGATCTCTGAGCACTGAGGCATACCAATACTGAGACATGTCCAGCATGTCTAGACCTTACTGCCTAGCATAACTGCAGCCATTTTGTTTTTAAGTCTCCATTTTGATGGTAAGGTAAAATGAAGTTCAAGTCCTCAGGCTCTGCCTCCCTGAGAATTTGAATCGCCTTTTACTTACCAATTAATACTTAGTGAATGTTCTGATATATGTTCTACTTAAACAAAACCACAATACCCTGCTATGTTCTTTTCTCTTGGAATGGTAGGGAACTAGAAAGTTCCTGAGCCTATATCCTAGCCAGTCAGCTTGAAATGCTTTGTCTAGCTACCTAGACACAATGTACTTGGAAATGCTTTGTTTGACTGGTCAAAATGATTCAAAGATGCCCTCCCCTTATCTTCTACACCTGGTCACCTGGTTGCTACCTGCTTACGCTTTTGTTGCTGTTGTTAGACACAGACCAGCATCAATCTGGCTCCCATGCCAAGACTGTGTCCTTGACCAGTCAGTCTTTGTCCAGTGTTCAGTGTGCGGCTATTCCTGAACCCATAACATGATAAAAGTCAAAGAAACATTTACATGGGAAAAGAAAAGAGTGTCGATTCACAGGTGTCCACAACCAAGAGCATGCTGACTGTTAGTTTTAGAGAAGAGCACACCCATATTTGGCAGACATAGACAAGGACCTCTGTTGTGAAGGAGTCTCTTTGACACTTGTAATGGTGAGTTAAAACAAAACAAAACAAAAAGCTAAAGACTTAATGGAAATTATATTTTAATTTTCTGCACCTTGGCTGATGAGGAGGGTAAGATGAAAAGGGTAAAATATCAAATGCTTTTTTTTTATCATTCTGTTAGAACTGTTTGACAAGAACCTGTGCTTTACACGGGACAGAATAAACTGAGAGGTCAGTACAGGGTGCAGTCTTCATTAAAATTGTAGAACCTTGCAGGTGTCTACAGTTATAAGTGATTACCCAATTGAAGCCCATGGTATCACAGTTCCACACTGAAAGAAAACATCAAATAAATACTTGATGAGGAAATTGGAATTACATGCTAATTTGTCAAAACTTATTTGTACTAGGCAACTTTCTCAATACTCCAGCACAATCAGGGAGTGCCCCAAGGCAAATGCCTTCCCTGTGCACAATTTATAATTTAGTTGACAGCCCATCAAGGATGCTTGCTTACTAGGAGGAAGAAAGTTAGAGACGGAGTCAAATAAATGCTAGAAGGTGGGAAAAGCAAAGGGAAACACAGCCAGCCCACAGATGACTGGTGATGAGACAGGTGCCTAAGTTTCCCCACAAGGCTGCCTGGTCACACTGCATGTACACACACACTAAACATCTGGAAAGCCAGGCTTCTATCGCTCAGGCTTGGAGACAGTAAGTGCAACAATGTGCTGTCAGCAGCCGTACCCCTTGCACATAGAAAGCTGAGAATGCTATTTCTTGGAACAAAACCAAAAGGAAATTTTTTAATGAACCTAATATATTTTCACTAAATGATACTGTTCTGAGGGTAATTAGCAACTTAGAACATCTGTTATTTAATTGGGCAAAACGGGATCTAATTTTAACGTTTGATGGTCCCAAATATTTATAAACCCATCGGTGACGGCATCCTGCTGGGAAGAAACAGACATGTGAGATGGCTGCCACTGCAAAACTAAATGGAGCTTGGAGCAATGAGTGTTTCGCAGGACACTGATATTAGACATTAATTTCCTATTAATTAATTCAGTCTTGGCTACTAAAGTGTCTCTCTGTGAGCAGAACCTTGGATCCTGAACACCACTGTACTTATATGGAGTACAAGGCTTACAGTACCTTAAGGTTATTTTCACCGTATATTTCCTCCAACACTGTGTGTGCTCTGTCTTTGCTTTTATTCTAATGCAGACTCTAGCAAAATACAGCTCAGAGATCTTGGTTCAAAAGCAAATGACCCTCACCTCAATATTTCTATTCATTTATTGTGTTTCTGGTTCTCTAGAAAAAAAAGTTGTTTTTTCTTTTCTTTTTTCTGTAGAGGTCGATTATAAATAGTAGAAACTATGATGTCTGTCACTGTGTGAAGTGTATTTCTTCTAATTGGTTTGTGTGCAGCACTATATAAGAGGTCAGAGGTCAGGTTCCTAGAAAAAACAAATACAGCAACCATGAGTGCATAGAGCTAAGGAAAGACTTAGAGGAAAAATAAATAACTATAGAGCTAGAGTAGAAAAACTGTAATATAGATGACTGCAAAAGAGAGAAGGAAAAACAAAAATATTAAAAGTTCAATGAGTTATAAAATGATGCATGTAGAAATCAAAGAAATAAAAATGAAAGACTAGGCATGCTGTTATACAGTTGTAATCTTAATACTTAGAAGGCTGAGGCAGGAGTACAGCCTGGAGCTCAGAGCCAGGCTAGGCTACATGAGACCTTGCCTCCAAAAATATAAATATTTTTTAAAAATCAAAGAAGTTTTTGACATAAAAGAACAAACTAAATATATTATACAAACGATCCAGCCTATCTCAGGACCATTTTACACCGTGACACTTTTCAGTTATAGCACAGGTATCCTTGGTTCACCAGGTTATGGTCCACAGAGGGTGGAAAATATCTTGCTAGGCTAGCATACAGAACATCACAGCTCTGCAGTACCGCGCAGTGCTGAACTTGGGGTTGTTTCTCTTTGTGACTGAAGCTGTTCATAGCTGAGCTCACTGCCCCTGCCCACACTGCATGGGAGCTTAATATTCCTATACTGTCAGCCTGGAAGAGTTCAAACTCCAAAGTAAAGTCTTGCAAGTATTGTTTTCATAAAGTCAGAAAACTGAAGGTTCAACCTACAAGTCAAGGAGAGTCTACGTTTGGTGAGAAAACTCCTCTCCAGGCAGCCAGGAAGCCAGTGCAAGCCACTTTTAAGGAGCCCAAGTCAGTCTGGCCACAGGCTTCCTCATCACAGGAGTCAGCACTGGAAACTTGAGGAAAAGGTGACAGTGTGTTCAAAGGTGCGAAATGTGATCAAAACCTTTGCAAACTGCTGTGTGACAGATGACTGTATTGGAATAAATAAAACCAAAGGGCATTGCTATGAGCTCATCTTGAAGAAGCGACTGAGGAATGATTCCTGCTGGCTAAGAAAGAATGAGAAAAGTACAGCAAAGCAGAACCGAATGTGAATCTGCGCACGTGGGTGGAGACCGGCTGACAGATGTCTACAACCGGAAAATACGATAGTCTGGTACAGGAACTTGACAAGGAAATTTCAGTGTGAGGTTATTTTCTCTAATAACTAGTTAAAAACCGTACAATGCAAAGATGCTTGATTGAAGAATCAAATTTAAATGTAGGTGGTGACCGGAGATGCCACTGGACCATCTACAATGCACAGAGCACTCTCTCCCACACAGAGGGCACTGTAGCCCAGAACCTCACTCTTCAGAAACTCCATTGATACTGAATGGTCTCTGGCTACAGTTGGAGCAGAATGGATCAAGGGTTGGAATGTTACCTCTAAGAATCAAACAGCAAAGCTTGAGTTTATGGGCCACATATAGTCTGTGTTAGACATTCTCCTGTGTCTAAGTTTACAACTCTCCAAAAATACGTAAACCATTATTAGCTCCTGGGTCTTACCAACACAGGCACCACAATGAATTATGGGAATGCACATTTGCTGTGGAATACAAGCATGAGGGCATAGGCTCTTCACAACACAATAAATCCTTTCATAAAACTAACCATAAAAAATGACTATTTTTAGAAGACCATGAACATCAGAAACAAAAACAACAGTCACATGGCCACTATCCTTGCTATTGTTTCACATTTCCCAACTGATGATCGGAGCATCTACTATGCAATAGAACCAAATTATTATTCAAAAGTTGTTGAGCAGAAGTATAGAAAAAACTAAATAGACAATTAGAGTTTCCGAGGATGCAGATGTAAATTAAAGATGTCAAAGGACCGAGTTCTACAAATAGGATTTAGACAGAAATGAGGCATGCTGAGACGGACTCTGTAAGAAACATTACAGTTGACTCTCAACTTTTCCTCATAGGAGCCAGCAATGTACAAAGCAGACAGAAGAGAGTTCTCAAGCCTTGGAGGAGGAACTGGAGAATTATTATTCATTATTTTATTATTATTATTCATGGGGAAATTTCACCCATCACCTTATGCTATAAATTATGTTTTATTGTGCACTGACGTGGCTACTGCACATCACCTATGACTGCTTTCAAGTTACTATGAGAGCTAAGTGGGTGACAGTGAATAAAGACCAGAAAGCATACAAAGCTTCAAGCTGGCCCACATGCCTACAGCACTTCTTTCGTACAGGCTCCCCACTCTATCATTCCAAGCTGGGCTTTAAACAAAACTAAATTTACAAACCACTGAAATTTGGAGTTAATCTCTGTAGTTTGTGGTCATAAATCCATTAAGAGATAAATTTATGAGCATATATGATTAATTAACTGCTGGATCCAAGAGAACGGATGGAATATTTATAAAAATTAAAATGGAGTCTGTGTATGTGTGCCTGTGCATGTGTTTATGGGTGTGATGTTTACTATATAGCCCAGCCTCACCTAAAAATTACTATTGTTAAAGATAACCTTGAATTTCTAATCTCCCTGCCTCCATCTCCCAAGGGCTGAGTTCACAGGTATGTGCCACCATCAACAGATTTTACATAAGGCCTTGTGAAAACACTAAACAATCATCATTAAAAGACAGCCAAGAAGGCACCTCCTTAGCATCTGGTACAGGTGGACTGAGTCTACGGGCAGGTCTCCGCACACAGCATCATGAATCCCCTCTGCATCCCCAGGCTCCATTACAGCCCACACAGAACTCCTGCAGCAAGCAGGGCACACACAGCAACAAAATCTCCCACTATGATTCAGGGTAGATGTCTTTCCCAGCCGTAAAAAATATCTAAAGCTACCTGTGATATTAACAGAGCATGCACACACGAAAGTCACAGCACGGGAAAGCAAAAGAAATATGACATCATCAAGGGAATAAAAAAGAACAACAGAAACCAGCCATAAATAAACAAAGAACTACCAACTGTGTGACAAATAACTCAAAGCATTAATCTCAAAATGCCCAAAGAACTGTAAGAAACTGAGATACATAACTAAACAATGCAAGAATAATACATGACTAAAGTGAGAACCTCAGTAAGGAACAGACACCACATAAAAGAACTAAACAACTTTTGGAGTTGAACATGCTGGAGAGGTTGTGGAGAAAGGGGAACCCTCCTCCACTGCTGGTGGAAATGTAAACTTGTACAACCACGCTGGAAATCAATCTGGTTTTTTCTCAGACAACTAGGAATAGCACTTCCTCAAGATCCAGCTTTACCACTCCTAGGCATATATCCAAAAGAGGCTCAAATACACAATAAGGACATTTGCTCAACCATGTTTGTAGAAGCTTTATTTGTAATAGCCAGAAGCTGGAAACAACCCAGATGCCCCTCAACTGAGGAATGGATACAGAAATTGTGGTATATCCACACAATGTAATATTACTCAGCAATAAAAAAAAAACAAGGATATCATGAAATATGCAGGTAAATGGTGGGAACTGGAAAGGATCATCCTGAGTGAGCTATCCCAGAAGCAGAAAAGTACACACAGTACTCACTCATATAGACATGTAATATAGGATAAACCTACTAAAATCTGTACACCTAAAGAAACTAATCAAGAGGGAGGACTCTGGCTAAAATGTTCAGTCCCCAGCCAGAAATGCAAAGCAGATGGACATTAGAAGAAGAAAACAGGAAACAAGTTAGGAGCCTGCCACAGAGGGCCTCTGAAAGGCTCTGCCCTGCAGACTTTCAAAGCAGATGCTGAGACTTATGGCTAACTGTTGGGCAGAGTGCATGGAATCTTATGAAAGATGTGGGAAATAGTAAGATCTGGAGAGGACAGGAGCTCCACAAGGAGAGTAACAGAACCAAAAAATCTGAGCACAGGGGTCTTTCCTGAGACTGATACTCCAACCAAGTACCATGCATGGAGAT
>JAQQSO010006407.1:0-11333 GCA_028658305.1 Pachyuromys duprasi
CTGTTGGTGTTCTATTCAGGAAGAAGTCTCCTGTGCCAATGAGTTCTAGGGTCTTTCCCACTTTTTCTTCTAACCGGTTTAGTGTGTCTGGTTTTATGTTGAGGTCTTTGATCCACTTGGACTTTAGCTTTGTGCTTTAATTGAAGTTTGTCATTATGTGGAATGAGAAGCTTTTCTGTATTTAGAAATAGACAAACACAAATGCATACACACACACACACAACTATCCCCACCACCAAAAACAACAATTAAAGAAAAAATACATTGAATGAAAACGGGAGAAGGGGTGTGTCAGGGACTAAAGAAAGGGAAAGAGAAAATAATCTAATTACATAATAATCTCAAAAAGATTTAAAAAAAACAAGAGACAGTAACAGGCATGGCTGTATATAAAACATTTTAAAATAAAATTATTTATATACATAGTTTATCATTTATCTTGAAAAGCAAAAGTAACAGAAGGAAGTGTTCAAGAGCTATAGTGTTAATTCTTTAAGACTCTCCAGGAAGCTTTTCACTCTGATGCTTATTAACACTTCTGCTAGGAAACCATTAATATAATTGGTTTGTATTTCACAGTATTCACAGGAAACCTGCATCAGCTGACAGATGATATGAAAACAGACAGCTAGATAGATAGGTTAAAGATGGATGATAACTTGAGTTTATGAAATTAGTTGTTAAATGAAGAAAATGGCTAACCTGGGGGTTGGCAAGAAATACACTGGTGCTCCTCATTTGAACAACTTGGGGTCCTGTGTTACATTAGATAAACGAAAAGGATGAAAGAGTGTATTGAGATCTCACATGAATCATACGTTAGATATATGGAATTTTATGACATAAGACATCATATGATCATATGTTAATAGGCAAAAAAAACTCTATCCATGTTAACTGAGAATTTGTGCAGTTAACACTTAATAAGCATTTGATGTACAAATTACATTTCAGATACTGATTAAAGATATCCTGAAGACAGCTGCATTCGTCCTACACCAGAGAATTCCTTTGCAGTATGGGCCAGGACAGTCTACACAGACTTTCATGATATAAGCAAGTGCTTTTTTAAAATAACGATTCATTTTATTTTGTTGTATATTTTAGTTTATTTAAAACTAATAAGCATACAGAAGAGGTCCTTCTAAAAGGTGTGTATAAGAAAATGTCTCACTTGTATGTAATATCTCAAATGCAAAAAGAGTAAAGAGTCACAACAGGCAAACAGCCTTAAAGTGACTATTTGCTATATTTTGTATGCTGTAAATTGAAAATACCACTTTAACACCCAAGGGTCTACCTTAGAAAAACCATGGCCGTTGTACATTTTGTAACTGGACTGTGTAACTGAGTCCTCAACAGAGCATGCCTGAGTGTTTCAAATACACATGGGCATACAAAATTGAATCCTAATAGAATAGAGATATCACACAATAGCGAATAAAACAGAGGACTCTACTCTAAAAGGTATATTATTGTCAAAAAAAAAAAAAAAAAAAAAGGACACATGGCCTAACCAGGAATGTTTCTTGATCTGGGTCACATCAAATAAAATCTTGATCAAGCTGAATATTACCACAGGAAACATAAGACAAAGTAATTTTTAAAAAACGCTGGGAGAAATTAAGAAATTTTGCATATGTAGTATGTTCTGACTTCCTTACCTCTTCAAGGGTAGATGTTTTAAAGATACATTTACATTACAACCTTTTTTGTTTTGTTTTTTCAAGACTATTTATTTATTTACTCTTGGCTGTTCTAGAACGCACTGTGTATACCAGGGCAGCCTCAAACTTACAGAGATACACCCTCCTCTGCTTCCCCCAGTGATGGGATATAAGGTGTGGGCAACCACCACCCAACTTACATTACAATCTCTTTTTAAAATTTTTATTAATTACACTTTATTCACTTTGTATCCCCCCTGTAGGTCTCTCCCTCCTTCCCTTCCAATTCCTCCCCCTTCTCCACACATGCCCCTCCCTCAGTTCACTGATAGGGAAGGTCTTCTTTTCCTTCTTTCTGATCATAGTCTATTAGGTCTCATCAAGAATGGCTGCATTGTTTTCCTCTGTGGCCTGGTAAGGTTGCTCCCCTCTCAGGGGCAGATGATCAAAGAGCAGGCCAATCAGTTCATGTCAGAGACAGTCTCTATTCCCATTACTATGGAACCCACTTGGACACTGAACTGCCGTGTGCTACATCTGTGCAGGAGTCCTAGGCCATCTCCATGCATGTTACTTGGTTGGAGTATCAGTCTCAGGAAAGACCGCTGTGCTCAGATTTTTGGTTCTGTTGCTCTCCTCGTGGAGCTCCTCTCCTCTCCATATCTTACTATTTCCCACTTCTTTCATAAGATTCCCTGTACTTGTAATGCCAGGTTCACGGGACCCTCAGAGACCACCAGGAGACAACTCAATGCAATTGCAAGAGAGCTTTATTACGAGAGCGATTTAATTTGGGACCCAAGTCTCACTGACACAGCAGTAGAGAAGTGGGACCCCGAGCTCTGAGTGAACAGGATTTTTTAAGGGAAAGTCTGTGATCAGAGGGTTTCTATGACAGCAAAAAAAAGGGGGGGGGAGAGCATATGTCTTGACATTACAGGATTAGGTAAAACTTAGAGGGGCAAGGTGATCTTCTCTGAATCATAATTACCTAAGGCATATGCCTCTCTGAGGGACAATTGCTATTCTTCTAAACTGTATCTGATACACAGGGGAGAATTTTCCCACCTGATTCTCAACCGATTCCCATTGCTTATTGCTAGGGAGTTTGTCTCTTATTTTCTATGAAGCATTTATTTTGTATTATTTCCTGGAGGCTGTTGCTAGGAGAGTTAACTTTGTTTTCTGCCATGTGCACATTTTGTGATATTTCCTGGTACCTGAATTCAGCTTCCAGTCAAGATGGCTCTTTATTTCAAAATGGAGTTATGCCTAGGCCAACTATACCCAGGCTAACTTAAACTCTTCACACTCTGCCCAAAGGTTGGCCATAAGTCTCAGTATCTGCTTTGATACCCTACAGAGCAGAGCCTTTCAGTCGCCCTCTGTGGCAGGCTCCTAACTTGTTCTCTCTTTTCTCCTTGTTTTGATGTACATCCTCTTTGCCTTTCTGGATGGGGATTGAGCATTTTAACCAGTGTCCTTCCTCTTCATTAGTTTCTTTAAGTGTACAGATTTTAGTATGTTTATCCTATATTATATGTCTATATGAGTGAGTATATACCGTGTTTGTCTTTCTGCTTCTTGGGATAGCTCACTCAGGATGATCCTTTCCAGTTCCCACCATTTACTTTCAAATTTCATGATTTCCTTGTTTTTTTATTGCTGAGTAATATTCCATTGTGTAGATGTACCACAATTTCTGTATCCATTCCTCAGTTGAGGGGCATCTGGATTGTTTCCAGCTTCTGGCTATTAGAAATAAAGCTGCTACAAACATGGTTGAGCAAATGTCCTTATTGTGTACTTGAGTCTATTTTGGATATATGGCTAGGAGTTGTATAGCTGGATCTTGAGGTAGCATTATTTCTAATTGTCTGAGGGAGCGCCAGATTGATTTACAGAGTGGTTATAAAAGTTTATATTCCCACCAGCATTGGAGGAGGGTTCCCCTTTCTCCATAACATCTCCAGCATGTGTTGTCACTTGAGTTTTTGATCTTGGACATTCTGATTGGTGTAAGGTGAAATCTCAGAGTTGTTTTGATTTGCATTTCCCTGATGACTAATGACATTGAGCATTTCTTTAAGTGTTTCTCTGCCATTCAGTATTCCTCTATCGAGAATTCTCTGTTTATCTCTGTACCACATTTTTTAATTGGATTACTTGATTTGTTGCTGTTTACCTTCTTTAGTTCTTTATATATTCTGGATATCAGCACTCTGTCAGATACAGAGTTGGTGAAGATCCTTTCCCAGTCTGTAGGCTGTCGTTTTGTTCTGATGACAGTGTCCTTTGCTTTACAGAAGCTTTTCAGTTTCATTAGGTCCCATTTATTGATTGTTGCTCTTAGAGCCTGTGCTGTTTGTTGATGCTCAGTTCAGGAGGTTGACTCCTGTGCCAATGAGTTCAGGACTCTTCCTTACTTTTTCTATTAACAGGTTTAGTGTGTCTGGTGCTATGTTGAGGTCTTTGATCCACTTGGACTTTAGTTTTTTGCAGGGTGATAAGTATAGATCTATTTGCATTTTTCTACATATAGACATCCAGTTAGACCAGTACCATTTGTTGAAGATGGTACCTTTTTTCCATTGTATGATTTTGGCATCATTGTCAAAGATCAGGTGTTCATAAGTGTGAGGGTTTATTTCAAGGTCTTCTATTCACTTCCGTTGATTCACCAGTCGGTTTCTATGCCAGTACCATGCAGTTTTTCGTATTATTGCTTTACAATACAGCTTGCTTGCGTGGATATTTTTTAAATGATTAGTTCCTGTCTCCCACTCGTTATCTCCATCTTTAACTTTGCAAGATAGATTAAAGAAAACAAGATTAATCATATAAATATCAATTGATTTTTGCTATAAAACATTCAATATTAGCAAGAAATAGCTATGCATTGTATGTGTTTTACAGTAGACCAAATTAAAGGTTCACAGGTTCCTCTCAGAACTATGAATACATGCTGATAATTTGCCATGACAGGGTGAGGTCTTATAATCAAAAGGCAGGGTTTAATGTTATCTTTTTCTAAGAGAACTGACACTTGTAGTTTGGAATAAAACAAGAAAACGCTAGTAACCTCATGGTGTCAGGAGGGAGCAGGGAAGGAAATAAAAACAAGGTGAAACTGTGAAGATTGGTGTTTCCTAAAAACCTTAGATTTATCATGTTTGGATTTAAAAGAGCATGATGGAATTGGAAAGAAAGTATTTTAGTGTGTTCTAACTTCATCCTTACCATTAGTTGCTTCCTTAGACTTTAGTTTGTAAAAGTGATGAAATACTATCATTTACATGAACATGTGTTACAGGATCTTTGATCTCATTGTGAACTGTATCATTATGATATGTAAAAACCTGTATGTAATTGTGATATGGCTCAAACTTAGATCCTAGAGCTTTCTGTTTACTTTAAACAGGAACTTGTGGTTTTGGCTCAGCCCTAGCACACACCTTAAATCTAAGGTTTTTCTGTAAACAAGATTAATTAAAGTGAACCTTAGATCAAGAGGCAGAGAAACCAACCAGCTGACAGGGATTAAACAGGAATGAGGAACATTGAATTTGGAGGGTATTTAAGAGAGCATGGAGAAAGAGAAAGAGCTATTTCCTTCTCTGACAGGAGCAAATGTCAGAAGCCTTTTTTCTTTGGGGACATGAGCTCAATAGGATGGGCTTTTTCCTTCTGGTACAAGAGCTGAGTAGGAAGGTCAACTTGGTTGCCTCTCTGAGCTAGTAGGTTTTCATCCCAGTGTCTGGCTCAGGAGTCTTTATTGGTAAAACTGAATAATTAGGATTTTTATTTTTAATAACAACAAACATGTGATCAATACAGATGAATTACAATCTTCATAGAAGTACAAAACCTTTTATTTGGAGAACAGAGAAAAATATTGTACTCACATATCAAAAAAGCCATGCTACTTTCTTGAAAACCTTATAAGATCATCAAATGATCAAATGAGAGAATATCATCAAATGATCAAATGAGAGAAGAAAATGCCTACTTGAGGATGTGGTGTTACTTGGTGCTAACTAAACTTTAATAGGGTGATATTTTATTTTATATTAGGATATGTTTTACATATGTATGTAATCCCTACTATGTAGTATTGCAGTAACTTTAATTAGGATTCTGAGAAGGCTCATTAGGCAAAGCTATCTCTGTGGCCTGAATGAAGACCTAATAGTTCAAGCTACCCAAAACATAAATAGAATTAATCTCTCATTGGAGCCAGCTGGGCTTGTCAAAAACCTGGCTAAGCCAGCAATCACTCTTCAAGAATGTTAACCTACTTTAGATGCTAAAGGGTTGAAAAAATAATTATTTCTTTAATGAGATAATGTAATTTACTTTACCATAACTGCCTGATACCACTAGCATGTACAGTTGTTACAAACTCCGTTGTTTCCGACCACATTTCTGAGTCCTGACTAATAAAGGAGTAAGTCTACTCCTTTGTCTTCTTTTTTGGGTTCTTGCCAGAGCTTAAGTACAACTTTTCTGGATATCCTGGGCTTCCTTACACTTCTTTAAATTATTCCTGTCCCCTTCTTGGTTATATAATGCTTGTCCACCACATGGCTGATCTGCTAGCCTAAATCAACTGGCAAGGCTCCATATCTCTATCTGAAACTCATTCCTATAGGTATATAATGAGCTTTAAAAAAACTCACCTTTTTAGTCCATGGATTTTACTATTTGACTTTTTAAAACAAGAGTTCAAAAACTACTGGCTTAGGATAGCTTTGATGGCCATCCAGTTTTCTAAGACTTTAGTTTCTCAAGAAAACATAAATATTCCTATATGCCTCTGTCAATTGAAGACTAAGGTTAAAGTGTAAAAGCAGGTTTGCTCCTATATTTGGTCCATGTATAAGTGACATTTTCTCTTTTCTCAACTTAATTTTTCATCTTACAGAAAATACTCTTAACTTCGCATTTTGTTTTTGTTCTTTGTGTTTGTTTGCTTCTGTTTTTGAGACATGGTTTCTCTGTGTAATAGCACTGGCTGCCCTAAAACCCTCTTTGTAAACCATGCTGGCCTTGAATTTACAGAGATCCCCCTGCCTTTGCCTCATAAGTACTGGGATTAAAGGTGTACACCACCATGCCTGGCTCATTTAGTGTTTTGTTGTTATAGCTAAGGTAACTTCTCAGCAATAAAATGGTTCCCTGTGCTCTCAGCATACTTCAGTGTGCCTACTTTAGTGCCAACATACGAAGAGAGCCTTCTAGTTATTCTTGCATTGATGGAACTTACCAAGCTACATCCATTGACAATAATAAAATTAAAAAAAAAAAAACCTTCAGAAATGTTGATGGGTAAACTTGATTGTGAATTGAAACAGAAGTATTAATCTTCAGAGTGATGATAATGTCATAGAATTACTTTAAAACTTAATTATGAAAAAGAATGAGATGACTCTTAAAAAAGGGGGGCCAGTTCAATTTCTGTTTTATGATATAAAGAAGATCATTTTGTGTAAAATAAAACTCACTGGGCATTCAATTCCATTAAGTTCCATAATAAATACCTACTAATTAAAAGCCTTTTTAATCTTTATATGACAAAATACCAGTAAATACTTCCATCATATATACATCTTACTATAATTTTTTTTACAGCCAATGGTTGGCCAGCACACCATTATTGATTATGAAGAGAAACTGAACTCTTTGTAATGTAATGGAAATGTGTTGCTCAAGAGTACTCTAAACAGTGATTCTAGAAACACTTCTGCACTAGATGGAAAGAAGTACAGAGATCTACAGCCATGTATTGTGTAGAGAGAATGAGAGATTAGAATACATAGCTCTAAATGGGATGTTGTCATTAAATCCCTCCCACCAGAGCTCAAGGAACCCCATGGAAGTAGAGATCGAAATAGTGTATGAGACAGAGAGGTTGGAGGACATTAGGAGAATAATGCCCTCTAAGTCAACTGAGGAAAGATTATATGAACTCATAAAGAATGAAGCAGCAAAACACAGGATAAACAAAGGTTTGCTCCAGATCCTCTGCATATATAAAATAGCTTTAAGTTTAGCGTTTTTATGAGACTCCTGAGTGTGTGAAGAAGTGGGTCTCTAATTCTTCTGCCTTTTCTTGTGCTGGTTTGCCTTGCCAAAATTTAAAGTAATTGTTTTTGTTTTGTTGTATTATGTTCTATTTTGTTATGCTATGTTGTTATCTATTAGAAGTTTATTCTTTTATAATGAGAGACAGAAAGAAAGTGGCTCCAGATGTGAGAGAAGGTGGAGAGGAAATAGCAGAAAGAGAGGAAGGGAAACAGTGATCAGAATATAATGTGTGATAAAATAATACATTTTCAATAAAAGGAGGGTAGATATTGAACTAAAGGTTATTTTAAATATTTATTGAAATGCTCAACAGAAAATAAAATGACACATATTGTTATGTGAAATCACGATGACTACATATTTTTAATTTAAAAATATAGAAAGAGCTTAATAAACCTATTAAAATAGGGGAGAATATTGAAGACACTCAGTTACTATGTTGAGGTATATCTGTGCACTACCCGAGAATCAGAAGATTAAAACATACATTCCTTTCAGTTTTCCCTCTTTTTAATGCTTAATCTCAAAACATAACTTGTTCCTATGGAAACATCAAAAGATAAATTCCCTTAAGGGCGTTTTACAATTAATTTCAATATCTGTGAACTAAATACATAAATTCTTCTAGTTATAACATATGCAAATAAATTTTTATATATCTTTGAAGTTGCTGCTATTAAATTTAATGCAGATATGATCTCTGCTTGGAGCTGAGCATTAAAACTGTTTTTATAAAATAACAAAGGTTGTTGTATGTTATTTTCTGGATGGTTTGTTTTATTTAATAAACTTCCTTAGACAGGAAATACAGGAAGGATTATAATAAATTTCATAAATTATATCCACTAAATGTAAGTTGCTGTATGAACAAAGGTAAAGCCAATATCTACAAACTGGAAAGAAGAAAGGAATATAATTAATCTTGGACAAAATCCATCATTAATCAAAATATCTACTCAGGAAATTTGAATAAGTCATATGATAAAATAAATTACCCCGAATGACAAAGTGTATGCAATTTTTGTTCATCAGGGTCATATTTTAGTAATGTTCCTAAGCCATACAAAATGAACATTCTTATCTACATAATATCCAATGAAAACTGTAAATATTTTCATAATAAAATATTCTTTGAAATAAAATGAAATGATTAAACATTTTGCTGATTTTTTCTTTTTTTAATGTCTTCACTTTGCATTCCTAATGCTGCCCCTCCTTCCTCTTCTCCCAGTCCCACCCTTGCACCCTCTGCCTCCCCTCCCCATTCTCTCCAGAAAAGTGGAGCGACCCTCACCCCCACCAACTCATCCTGGCACATCAAGTCCCATCAGGACTAAGTGTGTCCTTGTCCCCTGAGGCCCAACAAGGCAGCCCAGCTAGGGGAAAGTGATCCAAAAGCAGGCACCAGAGGCCATATCAGAGACATCCCCACTCTAGTTGCCAAAGCTCCCTATCAAGCTCATTCTTTCTATTAAATAAGCAACCAATAAAATGATCACCTAGTCAGCCTTAAAAGCAACAGTCCCATTTTAAATTGAAAATATCTTAACATATATAATGCATAGCTCAAACTGTTTTATATTTAGACTAAAACATTCTTTTTATTTGGAAAAAGAAAAAAAAAAATGACTACCACTTAGTAGAAGTGTTAAGGTTGCAGGCAATCATAATGTTGAATTCTGGGAAACTAAACAGAAAAAGTTGAATGTACATTGAATGTGTGTGGGAGTGAGGTGGGGTGGGTGGGTGTGAGTGTGTGTACATGTTAGTTTTACTCTTGGCTATAAACATTAAGAAGATAAGTAATTTAATAAGGAAACCCCATACAAAAATAAAGAATTCAAAAATTGTGAAACATGGTTGAATATCAATACTTCCAGCATTCTAGACATACTCAATGAGTGGGACATCCTGAAAGCATTTATCCATAGGGACATTTCTGTTAACAGAATTAATGTATCATAGCATCAAACAAAAGGCACTGCTGGGTAAATTTTTACAGAAGTTATAATACCAGGAGGTGATTGCTAAACTAGAAGAACAATCTAGTGATTAATTCGGTGTAATATTTAAAATAAACATTAAGTTTTCTATATTTCTGTCCAAATTGACGATTTTTTGCTGAGTACAATTGAGTTATAGAGGAAATATTAGCACAGAGATAGTTTCTAAAGGTGTAGAAAGATTAATAAGTGGGGGATCCAAGATGGCTGCCAGGAGAGGACACCTTGTCTGAGAAGTACCATAACAGAAACAACGCAGCAACCAGGAGACTGAACTCTGGGACCTAAAACACCAGCATTTGTGATTGCCAGGTGAGCAGAACTCCTACAGCGAGGAAATCAAGTGGGAAAATCCTAGGGATACACAGTTATTCCCCAGAAAAATCTCCAGGTGACTGGCGGCACACAGCTCTGATCTGAATGAGCAGCAGCGCTGGGTGCCTGCAGCCCCAATACCAGACTGGGTCTCACAGCCTCTGGACCAGACGGAGGAGGAACCAGATGCCATTTTTAATGACCTGCACACTGCAGGTCTGCCAATAACCACCTCAGTCCCTGTGTGAGTCCACAGGCCAGTCTGAGAAAGGCCCTGGTTCTGTTTCAACCTGCGGACATACATCAGGCGCACACCAATCCCATACTCCACATACCACCTCAGTCCCTGAGTGTGTGTTGGGGGAGGGGGGAGGCTGTACACGAACCAGATGGAGAGGGCCTAGGAGACCATTTTGACTGCCCTGCACACTGCGGGGCACTTCAACTGGTGGGCATTCAGCAGGTGCACACCAATCAGGTCTACAGGAAACACCTCAGAATGAGAGGGCCTAGGAGACAGTTTTAACCAGCATGTGCACGCACGGGTCCGCCAGCAACCACCTAATTCCATGTGTGTGTCCACGGGTCAGTCTGAGAAGGTCATGGGCACCATTTCAGACAGGCCTGCATACAGGGGATGCACACTGCTCAGCAATGACAGCAACCAATCCAGACCCACTGTGTGTGCCCCAAATATCATCTCAGACCGTGGTGCACAGCCCCTGGCCCAGAAGGGGGCGCTGAGTCTCCAGTCCAAGGGAGAGCCCTTAGCAGCAAGCCCAGGGCAGAGCACAGAGCCCCCAGCTGACATCTCAAACCAGGACACTCAGCATCTAGCACAGAATGAGGAGGAAAACCTCCAGACCAGAAGGGTGACCAGCCTGCAGTGCTCACAGCTTCTAGCACAGAGCATGAAGCCAGGCACACAGAGTCCCCAACAGAGTTCAACTGAGAAAACAACACACACACTAACAAACCACCGGAACTCCCTGATCTTCTTGAAGAATACTCCTGAAACAAGAAATTGACAGTTCCAGTCTGAAGTTCAGCCTTAAAGCAAAAACAGCTCCTTGATTATATGTAAACAAATGCCCAGAAAAAGAACTCACCCAACAAAAATCAGGACACCATGGCCCCACCAGAAACACCCAGAAGCAGTGGAGATTTTAATTCATCAGAGACACAGGAAAATTATCTTAAAGCTATGATTATGTAGATATTGGAGGAACAAAAAGAGAGACAAAAAGAGGAAATGAACAAC
>JAQQSO010006408.1:0-11332 GCA_028658305.1 Pachyuromys duprasi
TATACCATGTGGGTCTTTCTGCTTTTGGGATACCTCACTCAGGATGGGAACTGGAAATGATCATCCTGGAAACATTATATTTTTGAATTAGCTTACTAAGTTGTGGATTTCCATAAAACTTATTTATATATACTCAGTTTTGGTTACCATACACTCTACTCTGAATATATAAATAGTAAATATGAAAACAATAAATATATAAAACTTAAAATATAAAAATCATAGAACTATAAAGATATTCTTTCTGACTTTAATACTTTTAGATGTCTTATACTATAAAGCTTTGAGTTGACCTTTTCCATTGAACAGATATCATTTGTGTCAGTTTTAGGCCATTCTGTAAGTTTTAAATTATAGCTTATTCTTTTAAATGTTCATGTAAAAATAATACATGCTTGTGATGCACAACTTCATGCTTTGAAATATGCATACATTACAGGATGGCTAATTCTAGGTAATTAACATATGCTTTTCCTCATACTTATATTTGGTGAGAACTCAGTATCTCCTCTCTTAAATTTTCAAGTGTGCAATATAGTTTTCCCACATTTACTATGTTATATATCAGTTCTCTTAATCTCTGACAACCAATCACAATGTGACTTATGATTAAGCTTAAACTTGAGATGAACTGAGGCTCTTCATTCTGTTTTGAGTGGTCATTGACTTTCTCTCTTTCCGATATTAAAAGGATGTGACTCCCACATTTTTATTTTCAAGTTTCATATCATTTTGGCAAAAAATAGTGGGCAGTCTCTTAATAAGTCCATGAGAATGCATATGCTAAAGTCTTGAAGACGAAATATTGCTGCTTCTAGTACTGCAAAACCTATAGGAGGTAACAGTCTGAAAAAATTCTTTTACTTATTTAGTTAGAAGCACTCATTTCCATTTTCTACTAAACTGTGTGGAAAATTATGTAGTTCACTGAGCTAGTAATCTGAGTAGAAATAGATAAATCATTTTTTTATGAAGAACAATAAAAGGGAGAGTTTGATGCCACCATGGCTTGAAGAATTAAAGGTACTGTACTTAAAGCTCTCGAGGACTTAGCTTAAGCAGCTACTTTTGTTGATACTTACAACTGTTTTCAAACATTTCCTTGTGATATGAATCACAGCTCTCTGGTTACCACAGCACTATTCCTAAAGTTGGTCTGGGCAGAATAGGCCTCTTTTGGGAACGTTTTAGAAATGCAAATTTCTAGTTCCATCTTACATCAGACACTTTAGGGTAGAAGCTGGCCAGTCAGTTTTACATACTCACAGAATGACTACAATGACTACAAAGCATCTTCATCTCTGAGTCAAGCAAGACTCACTTCAGAAAGATTAGGAATAAAAAACTAGGAACTACTTATGATTGTTAATGCCAGGTGATGTATTGAACACTTTATGGATACCACAACACCTGGTGCTTTATAACAAAACTATTAGGGGTATGCAATCATGGGTGATTTCCATATTTGCCTACACATTAATATAGTTACATGACTCCCCCGAAAACGCTGTACCTATGCACATACCCTGATAACTGTGATTTAGTTGATCTGAGCTCTGATCCTGACAAGAATATTTAAAAGATGTCCATTACCCAGTTATATGGCAACTCTTTTTTTTTCCCAACTCCTCCTTAGTCACTTGTCTTTTATCTTTTTCAGTTATTATTGATGAAATAGAAAGGAATAACAGGGATCTTCTATATCCTTGGCTTGTACTAAACAATTTTTAATCTATGCTCAGATTTTCTGGCTCTCCAAAAGCACTGAAATCAACATCTCCACAAGCTATCTGCACTTCTTTGATTGTTACAGTTCTATAAACAATAGCTAAGGTATAAAAACAGCCTAATCATTACCTGACAGATAAGTGGGTTAAAGCATATTTGGCTCAAACATTATAGAGCACTATGTGGCATAACAAAGGAGAAGTACTTCTATTTACAATATGAACCATGTTTGGAGAAGGTTGAAAAGTATTTCATTAAGTGAAATAAGACAGATAGAGTGGACAAATATAATAGGACTCCATTTATATGGAGGATCTAAAACAGTGAAGCTCATGTAAGCACAATGAAGGATGTTGACTGCAGGAGGTCAAGGGGAGGGAACTGGAGAAGTATGGGTGAAAACAGCTATTCAACAATAGCGTGTCTTAGAGACTTGTGTAACTGAAATCCTATATTAGATTACAAAATTTGCTTAAATGATAGATCATATAATACACAAAAAATTAATAATAAAACAAAAATTTGTAGAGGCAAAGAATATGTTAATGTATGTGAATGCCATTGGTAATGTTTATACATATATACTCACTATAGAACTAATAGAAGTAATTTACATTGCTTACACAAAATAGGGAAGGCTCTTTGTAAATCAGCTGCAATTGATTTACTTAAAATGTTTTATTCTATTTTCTGTGTGATTCCATTTATCTTACTCTCCTGAGTGACAACCTTATAGAAATTGGGAACACAGTGGTGATAGCTGGAAGTTAACGATTATTGTCTTCATTATTTTACTTTATTTTAAGACAGAATCTTAAAATATAGTGGGGCTAGCCTGGGCCCCACTATGTAGATTATGCTGGTCTTGAACCTGAAGTAATACTCTTGCCTATATTTTCCAAGTCTTAGAAAGTTTGCTATCACACATGGGCAATGATTCCCATTTGTTTAAAGAAACAAAACAAAACAAAACAAAACAAAAAACCCAAACAAATGAAAAACCAAAACCCTGTCTGGTCAAATTGAGTGGGATCTTATTCCTCTTGGAAAATGGTGAAAATCAAACACCTCTTTTGTTCCTTTTTCACTTAAAAACCCAAGAAAAGGATATTGCTTGTAACTTTGGCAAGCAGTCCGGGCAAAAGGAAAGGACCCTCCTTTTTGCTCAATTAGCTTCAGAAATAATAATTATTCACATATTTATATGCATAGCTCTACTTATAAGATGCAGAAGTTTCCATGGAGTCTCACTTTGAGTAAAGCTCTCTTTCCAAGCAAAGTCTGTTTCTGGAGCAAACAGAGGCACCTAGGTGTTTAAACACTTATATAAGAGCAGCATAGAATATATGCCTAGCTAGGAAACTCTTTTGCATGTAGTTATAATTTAGTTATAATTAAGAAGACAGGCACATTTATAAAATATTTAAGACTCTCCTAACAACATTCAAAAGAATCATTCCTAGATCAAAAATTTGCTGGAGAAACTCTACCCTGGTGTGCAGGTGAGCTCACTGGATGGAGTGAGTGCTCATGGGAAGAGCCATGGTCTTAACAACAGCAGGAGGCTGAGCACTCGCTGAGATCCAGTGGCATCATCTCCTGATAGAGGATCTACACATAGATCTACAAAGAAGCTTCTGAGCTCCAGAATCTTGTTCTCTTTAAATTGTGAATGGCACCTTGCATGGGGCCAGGAAGCACATGAAAGAAAATTATGTTAGAAAGTCACCATAATAAGATCTGATGGTTCTTTGGTCAAATATTTCACAGTTAAGTGGGATCACATAAAAATTACTCACATGCTCATTTCTTCACTAAATGTTCTGCTGGAGCTTGGTTATTTGCATTTAATTTTAAAGTAGATAATAAAAATAGCTTTAATAAAAACAAAACCCAAGATGCAGTAACAATAACAAAATTAATCAGAACAATAACAATGGCTACTATTATTAGAGTCTTACATTGTGCTTGCCACCATATTGCTTTCTTTACACTTGTTCTGTCTATTAGCCTCCTGGCCCCATTGTTATCATCCAGTTTCCTTATAAGGAAAAGGATTGTCAACCTCATGCAGAGAGGAAGTGGTATGCTTCATCTTATCAAGAATGTGCTCTTTGAAAATACAAAACTTTCAATTTTTTTCAGACTTTGTGTTTTGAGAAGTGGCCACTGGAAAGGATTATCCTTTTCCATGTATCTTAGTTCTAAATCTCTTACTAATGACAAGGAACAGTAAGACTCCAGGTCCTCATGTGTATCCTTTTCCATCACTACAACCAAGTGTTTGAGATAATCAGCTTAGAGGGAAAGGGGCTCAGTCCTTGGTCATAAGGCTGCGTCACTTTGCTTCTGTGGAGAGTCAGAATGTTATGGTTGAAAGCACAAGACAGGGTCAATGCTTCCTTTGTGGTGACCAGGAGGCAAGCAAGAAAGAGAGAGGACAAGCCTGGGGTCCATAGATTATTTCAGCACTACACTTCCATTGACCTAACTTCCTTTCACTAGAATTTATCTCTCATATATTCCACCACCTTCTAATAGTGCCATAAGCCAAGTACCCCACTGTGGAGAACATTGAAGATCTATCCACTTCATCGTATTTTGCCTCATCAATGACTAGCTGGCTGGTTTATATCCACTGATAAGCATGGGCAAAATGACTATACCATGACCATGAGCTTCATTCCTTTCCTTCTATTCAGACATTGATGTACCCCTCAACTTGAGTTTGCACAGAGCCTTTTCTTTGTATTTTTCTGAGAACAAGTGACGCAGAACAAAACTTCCTGATACTGACTGCCAGCTCCACACATTTATACAGTGTCTTTCTATCTTATTTACTTCTGACAGATAAAACAAGGGTCTGTGTTCCTTAAGCTCTGAGATGCTTCCAGATCTCCTGGTAGGAGTTATCTCTATATTACAATGGTCCTTTTCTCCCTTATTGCAATAAAGTCTCCTTTCTATATAATCAAATGTGGTTTGTTTCACATAAATAATGCGATTATAATAATTCCGCAAGTGTGCCTGCATTAAGATATAACACACAACAATGAATCTCAATCAAACCCTGGGAAGTCTACTACAAATATCCTTCTGCCAAAATCCAGTCTTTCCAGAAAGTCTTTATGTACACATATATCTTATGAATTTCAGTTACCTCTAACTGTTGTTCCATAAACTACTCAATGTCAGGAGAACCTTGACTTTTAATCTAAAGCAAAAGAAGAGACTTTGACACAGTGTTTCATAAAAGAATGTGTAGGAATGAGACTTAAGTGATTGCTTTTCAAGGAAAGGAATTTAAAAAATCTTTTCTACTTTATTTGGTTCTCTAGAGAGGAACATAAAAATTATATCAACAAAAGATAGATTAACAATTAAAAAATATTGTCATGTGCAGCAAACATGACAGAAACTCAGCACTGCGGACATCAAAAGAGTGCTAGAATGTGGGCTTATGAGACACTTTAACAGAGAACAGAAAATCTGAGAAGAAGTGATAAGACAAAGGAAAGGTCATGGGATCTGCATAGCAACAGACCCTAGGACAGTAAACATACAGGGAACCAGCAGAGTAAGAATTGTTTGCTCCGATCTATCTTCAGAAAAACTTCTCCCTGGCCATAAAACTCCACTGGCAGAGAGGATTTATGACCATTCTCATTCCTTGGAAGTTTCTGCTTTGAGCCAGATAAGGGAAGCTGGATGAGGCTTCATCCCATGATTGATACATCTCAAATGCCTTCTGCTCAAAACAATCCTTGTGCCAAAGTATCACATTTAGAACAGTATATTTTCATTGCTAAATGAGGAGAATGGTTTTCTCTGAGCGTCATATTCTTATTCCCACAATAAGAGCCAGACCCCAAATCATCAGTCCTCATTGCTCTACCACTGCTTGAGTAAAGATAGTATTTTATAAATAGCCTCAGGGTACCAGCAAATTTGAACACAGGCAATAGACAAAGGAAAGTCCACAAATGAATCAACATGCTGTTGTTGCTTCCAGTGAATCTGAGAAATGTCATTGCCATCCCTGGATACATAAATAGATACTTGCAAAATGTGCACCCACCATTAGAGGTGAAAAAGCTCTTACCACCATCCATATGTAAAGAATCTGGTTTGGTATTTCTTTTTCTTAGCATTAGACAGTGGACACCTTCCCATACCCCGCATTCTCATCGATGTTTGATTCTCCACTGATTCCAATGCCAAATTCTATAGAAGTATAAGACCAGGAGAGGCTTAGGATGGTCAAAAGGTAAAAACCTGGGGTCTCCTTTCTTTTAGGCAATGGCAAGATCTGGAACCACTCATGGCATTTGTAACATCTCATTTAGAAACTTGAGAGGAACACATTCACCTGAGTGTATCCTGGCATGGGAAGCCTGGTCAAAAGGCAGGATAAGAGGCCAGGAAAGATGACAGCCTTTAGAGACAAGTCATCTCTGTCATCTATTTCTGTTCTTGGGGATATGTAAATTTTTTCTATTGCAAAATGACTTCTTGATAAAAGTTATGAGTGAAGATTTACTTGATGAAGGAGAAAAAGAACCGGTAAGGAATTAGAGGATTTTAACCATGCTAGTTATAAAAATCAAAACAAAACAGAAGAGTGCTCTGGACTTGGGGACCAAAACATCTTCAGTTATACTTTAAATTTAACTGCCAAGTACCTGGAGTGAGAGTTTCAGCAGAAGAAAATAAAGAAGCTCAGAGTATACAAACCTGAGCTTAGACGCCCTGAAATCACCAAGCCTGGCTGTAGTTATTGAGCACAATGAGAGAACACTCAGTAGAAGGGTATACAGTGAGAAAATGAGCAGAGGACAGAGTCAGTTAGGCAAAGGGGAGAGAAGGATAATTCTAAGCAGAAGGAAAAACAAGGGCAAAATTGTCACTCTGATTTGGATTTGGTGTAAGTGTGTGACCACAAATACATGTTTTTGGCCTTCAGTGAGGCAATTTTGTGTATGAAGCCTGTACAAAGAAGGACCTTGGGCCAATTGAGGGTGTGTTTTCTGTAGAGATTATGGAAGCCCTAGGTTTCTGTTTTGAGATGTGATCTCTCCCTCTCATATAATTTCCCATTATGCTATCTGCTATCTTTCCTTGCCAGAACCAAGCAACTTGCCCTCTAATCTCCAGAAATATGACCTAAATAAATTGCCTTAATTTAACTTATGTCAAAGAAATACTTTCTTAGGTATAGTACTATAATAACAAAAAAAATGGGCCATGCCAGGGTTAGGAGTTGACTCAGTGGTTAAAGAGGTTTGATGTTCAAGCCTGATGAATGGAGTTCTATTCCTGGAACCCATATAAAAGCCAGGCGTTGTTACCTGCATCTGTATTTTCAGCACTCCGACAATGGGAGGAAGGTAGAAAGAGGGCAATCAGCTTGTAGCTCATGGGTAGCTGGGCTGGAGTATGCATCACAGTGTCAGGGACATCAGAGAGACCCTTATTATAAAAAGAATTTTTAAAAAGTATACTTACATGTATAGGAGGATAGATTCTACTTGCCTGGATTTGAAAACGTAGCTGGTTTGATATTTTAAGTGACTTCACAGAGATGAAGAGGCACACAACAGATTTTATATGAAAGGGGTGTGTTAGATGGAGATGAAGAGAGAAGAGAGAGGAGGACATGATGGGGAGAAGAGAGGGGGTTCCCTGACAGAGAAAGGGGAGAGGGCAGGGGAGCCAAGAGGGCAAGAGAGGCCAAGAGAGAGCAAAAGAGAGCAAGAGAGGGACCACATGGTGGGTTGCTTCCTTTAAGGAGCAAGGTAACCATGCCAAGGTGTGGCCACCTGGCCAGCAACACATGATGGCATCATAGGTTGCTAGGCAACCCAGAAGCAGGTGTCCAAATACTTAGAGTGGGTGCTTGTAAATACCAGGACACTGGTGGTTTTTAATCTGTCATTATTGTTCCTGATACCAATGATGGTTCCATTTCCTTCCTTCCTTCCTTCCTTCCTTCCTTCCTTCCTTCCTTCCTTCCTTCCTTCCTTCCTTCCTCCCTCTCTCCCTCCCTCCCTTCCCCCACCTCTCTTTCTTTCATTTAGCTTTGGGTATGTCTTGGTCAAGACCAATAGGGCCTTTGGTTAGCCTCCTGGCTTGATCTTCCTCCCAAAGTCATTCTTTCATTGGATTCCTATGCTGCCCAGGATATTGTTTCTGCAAAGCCACCCAGTGAGCTTCTCCAAGAATAATTACATAGTAAAATCAAATCTGTACCTGCCTGTAGGTAGGTGATCCACATCCTGACTAGTACTCGACTCCTTGTTTGTAATCATCTTTAGTTCAAGTAGAATGATTTAAAATTTGATCAAAGATCTACCTTGTCTGCCTTTCTTACACATGCATAGGCACATATATACAAATACACACATATGCACATATATACTTGAGCACACTTGTAGAATAAATAACCTATTGAATACTGGAAAGGTCAAGAACTCAGATTCTAGTGCTGGAAAAAATGTAGTGGGTCTTTTTCTATGTGCTTCAGGGAACTCTGCTTATTCTTAAGATTCATAGACATCCACAATTACAAAGTCAGGGAAAGAAAGTCAAAGAAGCCAGCAAGCATAGCAGGGAGTCGAGGGATGGAAAACATAGGTTATATTCCTGCCCACAGTGAGCTTATTACTATTTCATGAAAACAAATTGAGCCACAAAGGACAGAAATTAAAGAGCCAGTCTGAAAATATGACAGAGGAAAATGTGGAGCATGGGCTGAGCAGGAACATGAAAGTGGTCATGTAGACCTGAGAAATCAGGTAGGCTTAACTTTTGAGAAGACTTGGATAGGTGTAAGGGACATAATAACTAATTGGGCAGGTTTTAGGAGAACAGGCCATTCCACAAGATGCCTTATTACATAGCTAGCAGTTGCACTAGGGAGCAATGGGCATTACTGTAAAGTCAAACAGGAGGGGTCACAAGACCTTAGTTGTGAATCAACTTTTACATTCTCCTCCTTCTTTTCTCTGTGGTACTTTGCTAAGCACAAGCATCTCACTCACAGCACACATCCATTCACTTCTCACTGCTCTGTGTTAGATGGGGCCCCTGTAGCTTATGAAATTTTGGAGAACTGAAAACATTCCCAAGCTTCATGATCACCTCCACAATCCTAGGATGTATACCTCGAAGAATCGACAATGGCATGCAGAAAAGAAAGATCACAGTGATAGGCCTCTCTACTCGTCTTTCATGGTACCTGGCTGTCTTATTTCAGAGTAGGAATAGCAACCCTAATTGGGTTTATATGGAGATCTTAATAAATAAAGATTGTCTAGTTCAAGACATACCAGAGTGTCTGGAGTTGATTATGAGTTGGATATTTTGTGAAATATAAGATACAAAATGGAAAGTTGAAATGGCAGAGTCAGTGAAAGCACAAGTGGCTTAGCACTCAAATTCATTTGGACTTTAACCCGAGTCTTATCCTTTGGGAGCCCTATAGTTTGAGAGAAATATTTTCATCTATTGGTTCCTTGGTGTATTTATTTGCAAAGTGAACAAAATAATGATCTCTCATTTTAAGGTGGTTCTGCATGAGAAGATCTATATTCTTGAGTGAGAGATAAATCATAGTTGGATAGAATCTGTGACTCAGGTAGGCATCCAGGCTAATATAGGCATAAAGTGGAACTGTTCTCCTGGTTATGAGATTTGAGGAGGACTGGATAGCACACTAGGTGCTCTATGCTCTGCACATAGTAATCAAGAGTGAGGGATGTGAATGTTTTTAATAAAATGTAAGATAAATAATTGAGTTCATGGCTATAAACATGACCTTGATCAGATTACTACACAGTATGCACATGAGTAAGCATCACAACATACATACACACTATGTGGCATTTTAAGAAAATGAAAATGCTCTTTGTTTTAAAGTTTCTATGTTCTTAGGAGTTCTGGGTATGCATGTGGGGCCAGAATGTGGAAGAAAGGAACAGAGGAAGTGCATGTGATTCCAGTTTGAGTGTTTTCCTCTCAGAAGATAGATTGAGATTGTTTAGGACTGTGAACCTGGGGTGATGGCAAGCTGAGAGAAGCTCAAAAAAGCATTACATGATGAACCATGTGTGGAACACTATGCCCACTCTTCATTTTCTGTCACTTTTAGGACTTAAGAAACCTTGTGAAAACTTCAGGCCACCGTATCTGTTGAATCTCTTCTCCAGTCCCTAGAGGAAATCAATGCATCCAGCAACTAAAGTGCAAGAAATGCAGCAGCCACCCCAGAGAGAGACAACAGCCACTAACTGGAGACAGATCCTTCTAAGAGAAAGCCAGGGAGTCCAAGGACAGACAGATATCTTGCCTTATTCTTTCTTCTCTAGAGATTTTCTTTCTAAGCCTCAAACATGAAGATTCTAGATTTGTTTTTAGTTGGCTGCCACTTAAGTACAGCAGAAAAGCAGGGGATTTCAAATGAGGGGGTTATTTGCAACCCAAACTTCAGGCAGCCTTCTGAAGCAGATTTGTTATTGTCCTTTAAGAGGATGCTGTTTGGAAAAAGAAAGCAAGGTTTAAATTAAAACACTCTACCCACAATAGAATCTTTATTATGTAGTAGGAGTGGGGCTGGTCTGTTTTCTGATGTACTGGATCTCTGAAAATGCTTCCATGGGGAAATTGTAAAGCAATTCTCAAGGAAATGTTTTAATAGAGGGATTTTAAACATTTCATTCAATAGTTGAGGTACAGAGCTGGCATTTCCAACAACTGACTGTGTCAAGCAAAAGCTCACTTCATCTAGCTTTTGTTTTTTCTTTAGATATTTTATTTTAGCATGATCTTGGCAGTTGGATGTGATACGTGGCCTGTCGAAAGCATGAAGCTGATCAGAGGTGTACTCTATCTTCATTTTTTTGTACTGTGGCGAAATACCCTGACAAAAAGTAACCTATGGGAGAAAGTGTTTAACTCATAAATTCCAGGTCACGGTGCATCACTAAGAAGTCAAGAAACAGCTGGATTCTTTACTTTCATAGTCAGGAGCAGAAAAAACTGAACGCATGCGTGCAGGGTATTGCTCACCTGACCTTCTTCCCTCCCTCCCTCCTTCCCTTCCGTCCTTTTTTTTTTTTAAACATTTTTATTTTATATTAAGCATAGGTAATGTACTTTGTATCCCAGCCTTAGCCCCCTCCCGCATTCGATCCCTATCCCACCTTTCCCTCCCTCATCTCCTCCCTGCCCCTTTCCAAGTCCACTGATAGGGGAGGACCTCCTCCCCTTCCATCTAACTCTAGCTTATGATGTCTCTTCAGGAATGGCTGCAATGTCCTCTTCTGGGGCCTAGCAAGGCTGCTCCTCCCTCGGGGTTGGGGGGTGGGGAGTGGGGGAGGTTTCAAGAGCCAGCCATTGAGTTCATGTCTGAAATAGTCCCTGTTTTCTGAAATTCTGTTTTCGGGATCAACCCCAAATTTCTGCCTCTAAATGCCTATTCCTCAAAAGTGTCAAAGTATTCCATGTTTGTTTTCTTTATACAGCAAACTTCTCTACTGCTTCTTACTGGCTGGAAGCTGTATTATTCTACTTCCTATGCTGAGTCTTCTTCCTGCTTTTTTTAAAA